>BRDA01004669.1:40070-57430 GCA_036984385.1 Crenuchus spilurus
TATATATATATACACACACACACACACACACACACACACACACACACACATAATAAAGAGAGGCAACTCTAGTGGATATCAGTTGGAATTTCTAAGGTACTTTCTAAGGTACTGTCATCACCAGTGTGCCACAAACAAGCCAAATAGTACAATGTACAAATAACAGTAGCCCATTTCCTGAACGGCTGAATCTCCTGCTGTGTACTCCATCTGTAGTCTGAGTTCATGTCAGTGCAGGTTTTTATAAAGAGTGAGTATTACAGAGGTCTAGAGGCAGGGAGCCCTTTGCCTAACAGCCTAGCAGCTTGCTAGCCAGGCCACTGTGACTGTCTGTCACTGTGGTGTTTCTCCTTCAGTCAGTTTATTAATTTATTGGTGTGATCTGGTGATACTCAGCTCAACATGTGTTACAGAAAGCGTGAATGACTGTAATATTTACTCAACTCCAGCAGTGACAGACACATGTAGGTATAGACACAAGCGACATGAAATAACAATGAATAGATATTCATTTTAATAGAAGGAATTCTAGATATTAATGTACTTTAAGCCCATATTAAGCCCATATTAAATATTATATAACTTTTTTACTCATAATTGAAGAAATAATATCTGCTTTATTTGTTACAACATTTACAAGCTGCTTGAATTTAGTATTTTTTTCATGTAGTTCAGTGGTTGTTGGTAGAAAACAGAAGGACTGAAGTTGTGGTAATATATCAACCTTATGTGTTGTTTCAGTAACTACACAGCACTGGTGGGCGTGTGGATCTATGGGTTTTTTGTCATGGTGCTGCTGGCGCTGGACTTCCTCTACTACTCAGCCATGAACTACGAGATATGTCGGGTGTACCTGGAGAAATGGGGGCTCGGAGGTCAGTGGCTGAAACAAGCTCGAAGTCAGTGGCAGAGAGCCGAGCAGGAGGACATCCAGGCGCAGCAGACATCTCAACCTGGAGCTCCAGCAGCACTCGCACATTACCAACAACAGCACTGTCATAACCAGCCCAGACACAGCCTGAAAACAGAGGCCCACAGCCCAACACAGTCCGCACACAGCACATCAATCGCTTGGTGAGTCAAACCAGGAGAAGTTTAACTAAACAATTTAACTTTCTGCTTGTTTACATCTGTTACTGTATGTCTGTCCATCTCCAGTTTCTACAAAAACTCCTAAAACTAAAGGTTCTTGAGAGTGGTGGCATAGAAGAACCACTTGGATTCCATAAATATGATGTGTGAAGAACCTTTATATAATGAAAAGGTATTTTTCCCAAGCCAGGACCCATTTAGGAGCCTTTATTTTCACGAGTGTACTGAATATCTTTCATCTGCTCTCGCTGCCTTTCCATTTGTCTTTCACACAGGCACATGTACACACATGGGACAAAAATACAGCATCCTTCTGCATAATTTGCCTTGAACCAGATGTTTCACACTGAGAACCTGACCCGTCGTTAGAGATTTCTTATTTTCACTGAGATTATGTGCATCTTTTATCAGAAGTAGGGCTTGTTAGCAAGTTAGCTGTTTGAGGTCTCCTTTTTCATGCTATCCTTGATTCTGACATATACAGGTCATACAATAAAAGAGTAAACAAATACTCCAAAGAACAGAGAAATAGCAGTTGTGAGAAGAAGCCTATTTATTGCATGACTGTTTGTGAAAAAAGAAATCCACTGGACTGTCAGTCACAATATGATTTGCCTCCAGAAGTTGTGGATCTCAGATCTATTGGTCCTTTTATTTTGCTTAGCACTGAAAGAGTTTTCTCTAAAACATGCCAGGAAGTCATTAAAGGTGCAGAGTGACTTGGGGTTGTTCAGCTCAAGCACATTATTAATTAAAGGCTTGATAAAGAGACAGTGTTTCTCTGTGTGCTAGCTAGTCGCAGCACCTTGGCACACTGCAGGAGAGCTTGTGCCTAGTAGCCACTTCCAGTGGAGCTCTGTGATAAATGAATGAAAGGACAGCTTTGACAAACAGCTCTATGAGTTGGACTGGACGTTTGGAATCAGGAGAGATCATGCATGTCTATGCTGTTTCCAAGTATCAAGCAACACACACACACACTCACATATGCACCTTGACAAGACGGCCTTACTAAGAGACAGATGTTCCAGGAGTTCTTTAGTGCCAGTGAATTCTCATCTAATTAAGCTTGTCTTGTCTGCATAAGCCCCTCATTAAACACACCACTACAGCCTTAGAGAATGGCACTGTCATGTCATAGTCAGTAGCTGTGCTTTTCATCAAAATGACTATTGGCACTGTTCAGATTTGAACAGATCCAGATATAGACGTATAGAACACATGCAAGATTTATGAGACATACATTTTTCAATAGAAGAACCCCACGATTCAGTACATTTTCCCTAATTTTAGATCATATTAATTAATTATGTTATCATAATTATATCTGCCCGAGCAATGCTCAATACTTCTCATTCCATTGACTGTATAAAGCTTTTTCCCCAAACACAGTAGGGGAAGTTCACATTACTAAATAATTTTTTTTTTTTTCATATAAATGGACATATTAGTCAAAATACTTTTAATCAGTCCATTTTTGATAGTGTCCTCAAAGAAGACTTTCACACATTGATATGTCAAGCAGTGCATAGTGACTTGTCACTGCAATGCAAAAATATGGCAACAAACACTATGATAAACAGTTAATTCTTCTCCAAAAAATAATTACTCTATTAACATTAAAACTGTCCTCAGCACTGCAGAGACACTGCTGAGGCGATGGTGTATTAGAGCAAGTTGCACTAGTACACGAATGGATCAGACACAGCAGAGCTGCTGGAGATTTTAAACACTGTTAACTCACTGTCCACTTTATCAGACACACCTACCTTGTTGGTCCACCTTGTAGATGTAAAATAAGAGACAGCAGCTCATCTGTTGCCGCAGAGTGTGTGTTGGTCCTCTTCTTCTTTGGTGCTTACAGGAAGCTGCAGACAGGATATTTTTGGTTAGTAGGCTATTTTCACTCCAGCAGTGACACTGAGGTGTTAAAGAACATCAGCAGCTCTGTCTGATCCACTCATACACGCTCTAACACTCCACCACCATGTCAGTGTCACTGCAGTGCTGAGAATGATCCACCATCCAAATAATACCTGCTCCTGAACATTGAAGAACAGGGAGAAAGGAGGTTAACAAAGTATACAGAGAAATGGACAAATGGGTTTCATGTTATGGACTATTTGATGTTCACAAACACCAAAATTCACCAATTCCCAATCCACTCCAGCACAATCACATCATACCCCACACCCTTCCCTTCCAGCTTGAGTTTCATTAGTAACTTGTTCAACAATATGGATCCACTTATACCTTTTTAAAATAATGTGAGATTGAATCTCAACTCTAACTAAATCTCTACTTTAACTAGATAGCAAAACGTAGTTAAATTGCAAGCTAATGCTTTACATTATACTGTTGTCAGTCAGTCAGTCAGCATTCACTGAACAGCTTTTCTCATAGATTTATATTATATTATAATTATATTATATATATTACAGGGTGTCCTGTTTTGCTTTTTACACAAACAATTGTGAATAATTTTAATACTAATGAAGATATGATGAAATTTGGTATAAATATACCTCAGTCTATCTGATACAACATCTGCTGGGGGAGAGAGAGAGAGCGCAGCAGAAGCATATCAGTAACACGAAACCGATTGACAGCTCTTGAATCGCTCTTACTCACTTTACTTGAACAGCTCTTGTTCACTTTACAAATAGACCGATTCAGGGGTCCATGTACCATACATGTCAGTTTTTTTCCACACATACTGAGGTACATTTAATCCACATTTCATCACCAGGTCTTCATCAGTGTTAAAGTTATTCATTGTTATTTGCGTGAAGACGCAAACGGGACATTGCATGTTCAAATGTTACTTATAGGGGTGGGACTTGATTTAAAAAATTATATATTAGAAGCTTTGTAATGAATTAATCGAAATTAATCACATTTTCATCAAATTTAACATGCTAAATATTAATTTATGTTTTTAATTTATGATGAATGGATCAACATACATAAGCTTAAACATCAAAATCTTGTTTCTGAATGTGAACCTCGACATGTGCTCGAGTGCTGACTGGCGACACTATTTGCTTGTACTAGGAATGCTATCACATTTAGCAGCTAAGTTAACATTACTGACCTGCATGCTAGCCTCAACATGTTTTGTGTTGAGATGGTAACAAAGTGCTCCTGTGATAAGCAAACTCCTTCCTGCATAAAGTTCATATAACGGCATTTTTGTTTGTAAATTTCCCCTCCACCAGCGCAGTTTCTTCCGTCATCTCCATCATGCTCATTAGTGATGTGTCGTTCGCAAAAGAGCCGGCTCTTAGAGCCGATGCTTGGTAGTGAATCAAAAGAGCCGACTCCCATTGAATGATAGCCGGCTCCCAATTTCTCATTAGCTCTGCTAACAAACCTGAGGAAAGGGGCAGAGCATACAGAAGGAATCGCATCAGCCCATCCAAACTGTGGCGTCTGATTCTCTTGAATGCCAATCTGCACTAAAGGTTTATGAAGCGTTTCAACATTAAGAGTTTGGTTCTGCTGTTGATATTGTAGATTTGTTTGCAGTGTGTGTTTGTTTTTCCTGTGTTCCATTAAAAGTTTATTTAAAAATAAGGCCCCGAGTGGCTCAGCGGGCAAAGACGCTACCACTTTGGCACGAGGATTGTGAGTTAGAATCCCGGTCAATCTGTTTGCCATCAACAGCTGAGGCCAAAGAGAGCAAAAATTGGCAGTGCTCTCTCTGGGCGGGTAGATGGCGCTCTATGATGACTCTCCCTATCACTTTCACATTGCAATGTCCGCTGGCTCAGGCGTCTACTGATTGATCCAATCAGAGCTGGGGACCCTGTGTGCCTTCCTCTGAGCGCGTTAGACTCTCCAGTGACGGTGTATCAGTGGTGGTTCGAAAAAGAGGCGGTGGCTGCATCACATGCAACGGAGGCGGCTTGTGCTTGCCTGCATCCTCCTAGAGTCAGGGACACTGCAAAGTGATGGGGCGAGGCCTAACGGAGGGGATGGGCTAATTGGCTACCACTACATTGCGAAGGGGTAAAAAAATAAAAAATAAAAGTAAGAATGTTTTTTTAACAGAACTAATGCACGAATGAAGCAATTATAAAGTTTATCATAAAGACTGAAGGCAAAAGGGTTTCTCAACACACAAACCATTTTTGCTTATTTAGATTTAAATATGAGGCTACAAATGATAACAAGCAAAGAGCCGTTTGGGAGCCGAAAGAGCCGGCTCTTCTTTGGGAGCCGAGCATAAAGAGCCGGCTCTCTTAAGAGAGCTGAACTTCCCATCACTAATGCTCATCACATTGTACGTCCGTATGCCTGGAACTCGTGCACTGAGAAACGTTCCACGATGCAAAGTGCAATTTAAAAATGTGTTACATTTTTTATTTCGTTAATTTCCCCGTAATGAAAAAGATGGATCACTCTAATCAGAGGAATCATGAACGAGCCATGAATGAAGAATGTAGACCCAAACAGAAGACAGGATGTTTTGGTGAAACACTATCCATATGGTCACCAGGAGTGTGAATCGACTTGACTACACTTAATAGTAATAATAATAAGTTTTCTCTGTTTGGCTTTTTAATGCAGTGCACTAATCAGCCACTTTACACAGTGCCTTTACATGCAGATGCTCCCAGTTGAATTCCAGTTGTCGTCTGCACCATTGTTCTAATATTAGTATCATCTTTTAATGCTACTTTCCTGCCAAGTCAAATACCTCAGTTGCGATGACGTCACTATGTCCATTGCAGAAGCTTTGAGATCATTATGGGAATTAACACAGCTTGCCTCTATTCTAACAAAAACATCTGCTGGAGGGGGGTCATGACTTGTAAGAGAGGTTACCCACTAAAATATAACTTAATGCCTGATGTTATTGATGGACTGCTTGGGAACTGAAGCATGGAATTAAATGGGGCAGTATATGGTATGTCAGTGTAATGTCTCTATATTAGGGTGCAATGTGCCATTTTTGTTTTCCTGGTATGGGTATGGCCTGAGAAAGCACTGGGAATAGCTTTGTATTGTGTAATAGAGAGAGGAAGACAAGAGGCAGCCTCTGGGAATGATGACAGGAAGCAGCATTATTCTGCTCTTGGTTAGATGCTGTGTGCCCCCTCACTATCTGGCCTGACTGAAATAAAAAGCATGGGAACTAAGAAAACAGTGTTTGCTTCAAAGCAGAAAAGTAACATTTTACAACTGAACCCTACTGCTCAAACATTTTGAATCACCATTTAAAATGTTTGTAATCAATATTGTAATAATATTTGAGTGAGGTTATTGTAGATGTATACACCAGTGAGGCAAAACATTATGACTGGCTGTGTAATATGCTGTTGGTCCTCTACATCCTACCATACCGGTACCAACTTAAAGAGACATGGACCTCTTTATGACAGTTCTGTAAGATGTGAGGTGGAGCAGCTTGTGTATTGGGCTGTTTCAACACATCCCACCGATGCTCAGCTGAACTGAGGACCTTGAACTCATTATTGTGTTAACATCCTGAAACAATGCGACAGTGTGGCAGTGCACATTGAGTCCACTGCCATCATGGAATATCAGGGGTGTACCAGTTCTGCAGAATTGTTTACACAAACACCATCTCAAATTGGAAAAAAAAAACCTTTTATAATGTAGAAGTAGAAAAAAACATAATTAGCCATAGTTATGGAATCGCAAAGCAGATACTACATATTTCAGTAAATAGCATGTTTTATATGTACTGAATATATATATATATATATATATATATATATATATATCAGAACTGTTATGATACCAGATTTTCACTACAACATTATAATGATCATAAGAATTGTTATTATAATTATTTATTATTAATATTATTAATATTATTGCAATATCTCTAGAACATTTGAACACAGTATTGTTATTAATTCTATCAATCAAATTCATATTTAAATATATTATGTGCTCTCTGTCTCTTTTAGCAAAAGAACATTCAAAAAGAGCAGTTACACTACTTAAAGGATAAATAATTAACAATATATGTGTATTATTAGCATGATTTTGTACACACACACACACACACACACACACACAGTGGGGGGAAAAGTATTTGGTCAGCCACTGACTGTGCAAGTTCTCCTACTTAGAAAGATGAGAGATGTCTGTAATTTTCATCATAGGTACACTTCAACTATGAGAGACAAATGAGGAAATAAATCACATTGTAGGATTTTTAAAGAATTTATTTGTAAATTATGGTGGGAAAAAAAATTTGGTCAATAACAAAAGTTCAACTCAATACTTTGTAACATGGCAATGACAGAGGTTAAACGTTTCCTGTAAGTCTTCACCAGGTTTGCACACACTGTAGCTGGTATTTTGGCTCATTCCTCCATGTAAATCTCCTCTACAGCATTGATGTTTTGGGGCTGTTGCTGGGCAACACAAACTTTCAGCTCCCTCCATAAATTGTCTAGGCCACTCCAGGACCTTTACGGAGCCACTCCTTCACTGCCCGAGCAATGTATTTGTGATAATTTGTATGCCATAAGGCCCAGCCATGTTTCATGTTCAATGCTCTTACAGATGGAAGGAGGTTTTGGCTTACAATCTCACGATACATGGCTCCGTTCATTATTCCCTTAACATGATCAGTCATGCTGTCCTCTGTAGAAAAACAGACCCAAAACATGATGTTTCCACCCCCATGCTTAACAGTAGGTATGGTGTTCTTGGGATGCAACTCAGCATTCTTTTTCCTCCAAACATGGCGAGTGAACTTTATAGACATAAGAAGTTCAAACTGGTGCAATTAATACAAGTAATTAGTGCAGAATAGGAAGGCTTCTTAAAGAAGAACTAACAAGTCTGTAAAAGCCATAATTCTTGCTGGTTGTTTATTGACCAAATACTTATTTTCCACCATAATTTACAAATAAATTATTTAAAAATCCTACAATGTGATTTCCTGGATTTTTTTTCTCATTTGTCTCTCATAGTTGAAGTGTACATATGTTGAAAATTACAGACCTCTTGCGTCTTTCTAAGTAGGAGAACTTGCACAATCAGTGGCTGACCAATTACTTTTTTTCCCCACCGTACATACACACACACACTCATATATGTGTGTGTGTGTGTGTATATATATATATATATATATATATATATATATATATATAAATATATATACATAATACTGTTAAGATATGTTTTATGAGCTGCATATCTTCTCAGATTCAGACATATTCTGACAACCTGGCCACTTAAGCAAAAATAGTTTTGAGCATTACCATACACATGGGACTCTCAACAGCAGCTCACTTCACAATGTTGAACACAGCGCCTGCTGCTGCACGACTTCTTCAACATATTGCTTTAAAGTGCTCTGTACTGTTTTATTCAACAGCCTGTGATGTAATGCCTGGAGTGAGCAGTGGCTAAAGCAAGTCTTGTCCCTCACCTCTGCTCTGCCGCTCTGGGCCATGACTTCCATTGCTCACTTCTCATCTATGATCAGCTCTTTCCTTTCATATGCTAATGAGCGTAACCATATGAGGAGGATGTCCGAAATCAGAAATCTTTCTCTGAGAAAATTGATTGGTCTTGTGTGGCTGGGTCGGGCTTGGACTCCAGAGAGATGACCTGGATTCAGCATTAGGACTGCTATAGCAATGTGGGGCACTATTAACAACAGCCAAAGAGAGTCTGTGGGTTTCTGTCTGACTATGTGCTTGAGGTGAAAGCTTTGATTCTCTGTGTTTTACTCTCTTGCTGTCTTTCTTCTTTTTCTTTACTTCTCTCTCTCTCTCTCTCTCTCTCTCTCTCTCTCTCTCCCTCTCGCTCACACACACACAAACACAGATACTCATAAACAAAAAAAGATCTGATCAGATTACAATTCCATTGTTATGAATTGTATGAGGATATTTCTCTCAGAATAGAATACAATGCACTGAGAGGGCAATCAGTAATCATTGCTGTCCACAAGACTAAATGGAACCAATGAACAGAATAAGCACCCCCAAAAAAACCTTAAATTATATGGTGACACAGTGAGGCACTATGCATGTTTTGCTTTGCAAATGAGGAAAATGGACCACTCTGGTTATAGGGCCTGACACTACCACAGTGCTGGGCGTACACATCAGTTTTTTCAGCTCAGAAGGGAAGAAAGAACCAAATATGATGCCATGAGTTACAAACAAGGTCTTACTGAGATTCAGGATGAAGCATAGGAAACGGAATGTGACTGGGGTGAAGGAGAGTTGGTTGTCATAACTGGACATGCCATTAAACCCAACTAAAATATAGCAGAGTTCAAAATATACCCCAGATGATTAAGACAAGCTCCTTCTGGACATAATTATTAATACAGTTTAGTAACTTCAGAAGCTAAAAATGTGAAATGCTGTAAATGCTTCTGACCCATATAATAAAGGCCCAGGCCAAATCTCCAGTGCCTTAAAATATCTCTGAAATGGAAGCCACTACAATAAAATGAGGATTATGTAAATCCTAACATTTGATCAAAGCTTTTTCACTTCAGTAAGAGTAGATTTCTATTCATCATTTATCATTATTGTCAGACTGTATTGTGTCGTCACCACAGGCTTGTCTGCAGGCGCGAGCACTAGTCAGATTACACTCTTGTCCCTGGGACTTATGGGAGGACTTTTTTCAGATTATTTGTTGTTGTTCTAGCCTATTAAGATGCAGTTATGTGTCTAAACTAGTTTTAGTGAGCATCTGGTAAGGCTCATGTGCTTTGTGTGTAAGAGTATTCCCCATCAGCAGTGTGTGTGCTGGGTGTAACCCTCTTGCTGGTGGTGTTGTAATTATGATCTTGTTGTATATTAGTCATATTTACACTTTATGCTTAACTACATGTATAACCAATGCTAAAAATATATAAACAAAAAGCTAGATTAAGCTTAAACTCTAGCTGTTTTAAAGTATGATTCATCATTAGAATTAATAACAGAATTTGGATTTGAGCTGTGTGTGAACAAGGCCTAACTAGACTACATTTAGCTTAATGAAACATAGCTAGTATCCAAAGCCAATATCGACATTTCTCAATGCTCCAATGAGAATAAAAGACAAACCTGACTAACTACTTAAAACAAGAGTTCAGATGATGCTGTTTCAAACTCTTTTTACTGTTGGGCAACATACATCACAACTGTAAGGGACTTCTCTTTGGAATACTGTACTTCCTGTTTGTAAGTTCAAGTGAAAAACAAAAAACATTTCATCCAAATGTGCCCACATCCACAGCTGACCAGTTATTATAGAAGATGCCTTCTGTGTAGTCACTCTTTCAGAAATCTCTGATAAAGTGAATAATGTATTTACTTGCATTACACGTGTGAATTCTAACTTAAATTTGTCTGTTTTATTGGGGAGGACACAGCTAATGTGTCTAGACACTGAGGGGAGTGTCCCTCTCAGTAAATGTTGGTCAATCTTCAATGTATATGTATACTAATAGATTATTTCAATTCATTATATGTTTCTAACAAATAAACTTACATGATTATTTATGGTATTCTAAACTTTTCAGCATCATCTGCAGCATTTCTTCAGCCCTGACCTCATTTCTGAAAGCAAAATTGTAAATCTCATTCATTTGCATCCCTGTTTAGTTATTTTAAAAGCCTTGGAAACTTCCTGGTGTAATAACTGTGATGATAATGAAAGTGTAGATAAATATTTATTCCAAAAAAGAAGAATGCACAGAGTCAAATGCATCATTAATAAATTGCAAACCGGTCTATAATGATATAGGAATTAAAATAAGGAAGCAAAACTCTATAACAATTACAGTGTTAATAGTTCAGACTGTGTAAGGTATGCCAAGAGTTTGCAAACCCACAAGAGTCAAGCGGGAAGTTTATCATGCACTGCGTGACCAATAAAAGACACATAGGTCTACAGTGACAAGAAGAGGTCCAGATGTCTAGTGATATGAAATAGTGATACGCCAGAGTAGGAGAAGGAACATTTGGTATTCTAACATCCTTCCTCCCAGGAGGTGACATTCTCTGGCTGATGTTTTGTAATGGTTGTCTAACCAAGCAAGCATGATGATGTTATGACAGCCTTCTCACAACATTGTCTACATTCCTGTAGCATTGATACAGCATTGTGATGAGGTTCTGTGCTTACTGGGAACCTTATAAAAGCATTATTAATGGAACATTCTGATGAGGTCACTATTAAATGTGAAAAACCATATGGATGGTGTTTCTCTAGAATATATTATCTTCTGTCTTTAGGATTCGTAATGGTTTGTTCATTATTCCTCTGATTGTGCTAGTCCATATTTGTTGTTGGTCATCCTCTTCCTGTTTTACCTTCAGTTGATCTGAGCTGATCTAAGATCTACTGTGTTTTCCACTGTATTGGTTCTTCTGTCATGAAGACTCAGAGACAGGACATATGAATATGTCAGATGTTATAACAGAATTTGTTTGGTACAATTAGTAGGTAACAAATTACACAGTCTTTGTTTGGGTGTAGGCTCTGTCCTGGGGCAGGTCTTGGGGTGTCAGTACATAGCAGATTTTGCCGATTAGATGAAGGCAGGAGGCGGAGCCAACTTCTAGACAACAGGACCAGGATCACACTGGGGAGGAAGGAGGGAAACGTTGTGATGTCAGCAACTGAAAGCAGTGGGTTAGTTCTTTAAATATGGAGGTGGAAGGCTGTGATTGGTCAGGTTGGTGAATGAATGACGTAGGTTTGAGTTTCATGACAGAACTTATTCTGGCGCTTTCATTTCTCCTTATCCAACAAGCCAACATATGATAGTTTGTGTTTGGTTATCTGAGCATCTAGTGTCATTTGTAGATCAAGCTCATTCATTCTGGTTCTGTTGAAAGTCTTTATGTGTTTTATTTCACGATTTCTCCATTAGCCATTTTTCAGCATTGCATAGTTCTCTGTAGATGGCCATGAGCATCAAACCTATACATGTTTATTCTCATTATACCATTCAGCAAGAACAGGGCTTGAATAGAATCTCAGAGGGACAGAGGTAGCTGTTTGTAGTGGGAGTCAGTGAATCTGTGGAAGAGTGACAGAGAGAATGGTGTACGAACTCTGCCCACAGGAGAAATCAGAACCTTTCTCCCTGTTGGTCGCTGCAGGGATTTTTGCAGAAACTAACTCAATTCCTGGTTAGTCCATTTCACGTGTCTGCTGGACTGAGGATTAAAACTGGTTAATAGTTTCACTGAGGTCTTTTTAAATGTCTCAGTTATGCACACAGTTGCTATATGACAGAATGATGAAGAAATAGTTATGTTTATACTGTATATTGCGTTACATGTGACTTTCTCACATGGCTTGTCTTACTTTTAGTAGTATGCAGGTATCCCAGGTTTTTGTAAGCATAATGTACAGATGCCTCCACTCCTCAATGGCAAACATAATAGCAAGTTTACATCTGTTTACATTATAGTTAATCTTTGATATATTCAATAAAATGCTCAGCAAAATACACTACTCACAAAAAAATTTGGGATATTTGGCTTTCGGGTGAAATTCATGGAAACTTAAAAAGTTACACCACAGTGATATTATATCATGAAAGAATATCATTTAAGAAGCATGTAGTAATGATTTCCTCATGTCAAACTATTAATTGAAACAAAAGCCAACAACAGTGGTAGGTAAACCCCAACAAAAATGTCAGGGTCTCATAAACGTGTCATATGCCCTTGAGCATCAATTACAGCTTAACAATGATTTCTCATGCTGTTCACAAGTCCACTTATTGTCTGCTGAGGCATAGAATCTGACTCTTTATGAAGGGTGACCCTCAAGGCATTGAGGTTATGGGGTACAGAGTTGTGAGCCTCTGTACAGCGACTCAGCTGATCCCATAAGTTTTCTATATATATGGGGTTCAGGTCTGGAGAAAGTGCAGGCAACTCTATTTGAGGTACCCCAGTCTCCAGCAGCCATTCACAAATGATGTCATCCATGAAGATGAAATTAGGCCTGTGTTGTTCATGCAGAGGCACAATGGTTAATGATTAATGATGTTATTCAAGTAGTATGGGCTTGTCACTGTACCATTCACAAAGTGTAGAAAGTTCTGTATTGACTAGACACAGTAACACCACCACTGCCAAACACCCCAACAGTGGGTGATGCAAAGCGCTCTCCTTCACATTTCCAACATCATTGGTGCCCATCATTTCTGCTCATCAACTTTCATCAGTGAACAGCACTGAGGCCCACTGGTCCTTGTTCCAGCATAAATGCTACCTGGCCCATGCAAGATAATGGCGGTTGTGTCTGGTGGTGTTCGCAGGTACCCTTGCTGGTTGTCTAGCATGCAGACCACGCTGATGTAAATGATTTCAAATGGTCTGACGTGACACTTGAGTACCTCTCACCTCCCTTAAATGTGCCTGGAGTTGTGTGATATTCACCATCTGGTTCCGCATGGGCACCGTTCTCAATAAAACAGTCATCAGTGTGGGATGTGGCCAAAGGACGTTCACTTCCATACCTTTCTGTGACTCTTCCAGTCTCTCTGTATCTCTTACAACCTGCTGATGGACACTCTGTGACACATTAGCCACTTCTGTCTGAGAACATCAATGGTGAGGTACTGTTTATCAATTGTTAGGTGTCGTCTTGGTCTCATGATGTCAAAATGTGAACAGAATGATGATAAATACTAAGCGAGTTGTGCAAAAAGTACTGAGACACTGAACAGTTGGACATGTGCATTCAAAAGTTTAGAGAAAGTCACATTAAGGGCGTTTTCACACCTGAAAGTCCAGACCATAGTCCTAATCAAGGCTTGTGGGTTTGTTAGCATGTACTGTATATATTTGGTATGGTTAGTTTTGTTTTTGCTAAATTTTTGCAAGCACACCAAAGACCTTTGTATGATACGCCTGCACCCTGTCATCATTACTTATGTGGGGTGCACCTTCCTACACTTCACACCGATTGATTTGTAGAAGGACGTGCATCTGACATTGGCATGTTGCCATTTCAGTGGGTGGTTAATTCAGTGGAAAGCCTTTCCAGGATAAAATGAATTAATAGATTCTTTTTGCTACCACAGTAGTGCTGTTATTATAGTATTTATACCAGCAGCAACTTCAGACACAGTACTCTAGAGTAGTTCAAATTCACCAAATGAATTTTATTTCACATGACTACTACACTATAAACTCAAATCCAAAATGTGGACGTGTTTGACAACAGTTAATCTTAGCTGGCATTTCTGCACAAAATTACAAAATTTGTACCAAAGTGACTGATTATTTTGGGAATAATCCTGAGTCCATGTGGTTATGTCCATCATTGTAGCATACTGGGCTCAATGGTCACACACATTCAGCAGCAGTTTCCTTTCTTGGCATTTATGAGATTTCCCCTGATTCTCTGAATATTTTCATATTATGAACTCTGGATGGCGAAAGACCTAAAATCTTTGCAGTCTTGTGCTGAGAAACATTGTCTTTGACAAGTTCTCTCACCAAGTTTGGCCCAAAGTGGTGAACCACAACCCATTTTTGACAAAGCCTAAGCCTTTGATGGATGCTGCTTTTATACATAATCTATATGATCTCACCTGTTAATCTTCTAATTGTGGAATCTTCCAGAACAGTGTTACTTGCACTTTTCTGAAATATTAAACAAATACAGTTAAGTTTGTCATTGAAAACACTGAACTTATTTTCTCTATTTTTGTCTGTTAAATAAAAGTTAAAGTGAATTAACAAATTACAGATTTCCATTTTTATTACATTAATAAAAAGTGTCCCAACTTTCTTGGAAATGGAGTTTATAGATATAAAGATATCAAAATTTGCTCAATGTTTGTCCTTTACTCTTATTTGTTGTCCATTTTTTCCTGCTTCTTTAGAGTTGACACACTGCAGGAAAACAACTGAGAGGACTGCCTGGTGGAACGTGTGGTTCATGCCCCAGTCACTGGAAGTTGTGAAGGATTGTTGGTTCAGATGTGCCTCCCTATCAACATGCCCTCTTCAGTTCCTCTATAAGGACCGCCCCTCAGAACCAATCCAGCAAAACACTGGAGAATAACTGATGTGCTTGGGGCTTTTATAGACCCAGTAGGACTGAGTAATTAAAGGAACTAAAGCAGAGCTTGGATCTTGAAGGAACTGAGATGAGATACGTGAAGTGAGCTGGAACAGAACTCCAACTATGTTAAATTCTGTCTCAGCAAAGGAACAAGAAGGGTTCTTCAACCATGACCAATTCAAATTAAGGGTTAGAAAGACGTGTTCATGGACACATTTGAGGATATGTTTATAGTGAATGCACTGCCTAGTGACCTAATATGGACTAATTACTATAATTGTGTGGTGGTAGGAGTATTTATTTGTACCTTGTTTATGTATACTAGTCAGGGAATATTATGAGAAGCAAATACGTAAAGCCCCACTCAGGAACCACTCAGACAGCAGCACTGCTGCTACCACTCAGTGTAGCAGTGTAGTGTATTCATGCAGAGTGTAGTAATCCAAAAGACATTCAATGTTACTGCTAAAATTGGCTAGAACGTGTTGTGATTCCTGATTTGGGCTTTAATGAATTCTGAATATTGGTAAACATGATTTAAAATTCACCTTTTGCCATCTTGTAATTTACAGCACCCCACCTGTGTTCCAGTGCAAAACAATATACTTTTTTACTCATGAAATTTTGGGATGGAGTCAAATTGAATGTTTCTGAATGATTCTGACTGGAATGAAGCAGAAATGTGTGATTCTTTTGAGTAAAACCCTGTGATGTGTCTGAATACTCACGAGGAATACATGAGGTAGTTCCATGTACTCAGCACATATACTGAAAAACACTGCCTTGTGAATAATGCACAGTTGTAATACTATAAACAGTTAATGATCTGAGTTTTCAATTTGAATTGACTTCTAATTAATTATAGAACCAAAAAATAAACAATTGATTCCAAAATGTAGAATTTAGTAGAGGCTTTACTACAGGTTCACATTGTGTTTAATTACATTATGAAGTCATGTTCCCAGTGGAATTCATTCATGATCTAAGAAATGATTTTCAGCTTCATCAAAGGAGAGTTTTTTTGTTTTAAAATCCTAGTTTCTGTATCACTGCATCAAGCAATTATGATGACAGGAAAACATCTGATAAAATATGATCTACGAGCAATGCAATATAGTTTATACCTATTCTTGTTCTTGTATTATTAAGCAATGTTCTGAAATGCATATAGAGCATATATGATGAACACATCTGTTCTTAGTTCAACGCGTGTCTGCGGCATATGCTCAAGCTAGAGTTTCATGAACCAAGCATCCCTCAACTCAACATGTTTATCTCACTGCCAAAGAACACAAAAACAATACCGGAGGAGTCGCTGCACTGGTACAAACCAGTACATTAAAGTACGAGCTCTGTAGGTTTATGGTAGCTAGTCGTGAGCTTCTTTCAGACGTGTCCCTTCACTTTAGACAGGAGCAATGACTGTAATGCTGTAATCGCTTGTTATGATCAATAAGCATCAAAAATGGCCAATAAAATCCCTGTGGGCAAAATATGGCCAATGTCCAATTATGTCATTTCTTCAGAGGAACGGTGTCATTTCATGCCAGAACTTGACATTCCCTTCTCTGCAATAATTGGCCAGGCTGGAACGTAGAAGAGAGGTGGGAAATTACTCCCTATCAGAAAGATCCTAGAGAGTGGACAGTGGAGGATAAAGAATGGAATTTCAAAGAATGTCAAGTCAACGTAATTGTTTAATTAGAGATGAGCTATGATGATTGGAATTAGACCTGAAAAAAAAAAAAAAGAATATGGAATTAGATTATGATCAGTTTACAAAGATGGATATTTAATTAAAGTCAATATTGTTGAGAAAAATTAAGAAAAGGTCAGAATTTCTAGAATAAGATAATGCAGTTAGTCAAGGAATTCAGGGAAAATCAACTGAAAATACGACACGTTCATACGCACACACTGGTATGGTGGACGAAATTCCATAGTCATCGATGTCTCGACGACAGATGTCCACATCTCAATGATTCCGTTGACAATGGTTCTGTTGGGTTTACTTTTTCCCACTTACCACTGAGGAAGTAACACCATTTGGTTCGTGAGATACTAGGGTATAAAAGTCAACTAAAAGGGACTTAAGGAACTGATTGACGTAATAGAATAAGATCTTTAAGACTGGAAAAGAATTAAAAAGAGTTGTTATAACTGAAATTAATTTATAGGTAGAAACATTTGACTAGTATTAGATTAAGGTATAAGAAAAAAAAAAAAAA
>BRDA01004669.1:57440-99801 GCA_036984385.1 Crenuchus spilurus
TATATATTATCTAAATAAATATGTGGAGGAAAATTAAAATAATTGATTTTAATACTATTTAATAATGTTATATGATACACATAGATGGATATTTAACTTAAACTAGTCAATAAGTGAAGAAGAATTCAAATATGATGATTGGAATTTGACATGATTATTTTACAAAGATGCTTTTTTTAATCTAAAGTCAATTTTATGGAGAAGAATTAAAAGAGGAATTGATTTTAATAAAATTTTTATTAAGTTATGATTGGAATTAGATATGATCAGTTTACAAAGATGGATATTTAATTAACGTCAATATTGTTGAGAAAAATTAAGAAAAGGTCAGAATTTCTAGAATAAGATAATGCAGTTAGTCAAGGAATTCAGGGAAAATCAACTGAAAATATGGGATCATAGAGTGCTTGGTTTACCACAATGAAGGAGTCACCATTCACCCTTTTTCATTTGGGTTGTCTTGGTAACAGTTGCCTTAGTAACTCTACACCTGTAGACAGCAGCTCTGTAGCTACTGATACCTTAAAGCAGGTGGTATGGTCACACACGCATACTTGCACAGCATGCACATGTGTATGCAAACACACACACACACACCCTTGCAAACATACAGACATACAAACACACCACACATTTCTGTGAGCTAGTGTTTTTGCTATTAGGTAGAATGTATAGTCTTTATTTCTTGAAATTGTACTTGAAATTGTTAACTTTGTACTGTTACAGTTGGGAGAAATAAAGATATATCTTTCCAGCTGTGTTTAAACACTGTTTATGTTCATTTCTACCTTTGTGTGCTCCTACTTGATAAGTGAAATAAATGGAAATGGAAGCATACAGTATATATGTGTCTGTACCAGTCATCTTACAGGAAGGCTTCAGTCAGAAATCATATTTACATATATCCCACATGTAGGAGATCAGCCTACTGCTAACAAAAATCTAGAACTCAAGAGTCACCTAAATAGCTCCTGATGACTGATTGACTACATCTGAAGTAAGTAGAAAATTTTGAGTGAATCACTCCTTGTTGAACCAGTGTTGGTTTCTATATTGTGTTATTTAGGGTAAAAGAGGGGTCTCATGGTCAGTACTTCAAAGCGTCTATGCTCTCAGTCTCTCTGAAGTTTTGAATCACTTAGACAGTTGCAGCTGATCCATCTGGCCAGACCTGGACCTCGCCACTGCCCCCTCCTCCCATCCACACACTCGACTCTTGGGGTTGTGAGACATCATTAAGGCCTACACCAGCATAACTGAAGGGTATTTGCAGAGGGCAGTGACAGGGCCAGCTGTGTAAAGTCTGCAGCCATGTTCTAGATTTAGAACCTCAGTGGAGATATAGAATTAGTCTGACCGCACCCGAGTTCAAGAATTAGTGCTCTACAGGTCTGTTTGGCTTTGTTTGGGTATTCTTTTGACAGTTTTCAGTGCTTTAAGGACAGGTCTTCAGAGGCTCCTGTCACCACTGCTGCTGTATACTTTCTTAAAACAATGACTGTTGACCTCACCAAGCCTCTGCTGTTGACTCTCTCTCTGATTGGACAAACAATATACTCGTACATTGCTTTGCATAAAATATATTTACAGTAACTTAAACTGAAAGTAAAGAAAGTGTTTGCCCTCAGCACTTTGGACATTTGATTGAGTCAGATGGAGTTTTTTTTTTTTTGAACCACAGTATTTTATTTCTGTGCAAGCACTTGACACATCTTAATCATGTATCATTTCAATGGCACTGTGAAGTATTTCTAGCAGAAAAAAGAAATGATTGCTATAGAGATTTCCAACAGAAAAGCCTGCTTTGTATCTCTTATCTGCCAAAGGTACAATCTGTCTACAGGTATTCCAGCATTAAAACATTGGTAGAATGGCATCTCCTCTGGATTACCAGTATTCTAGTTTTGACCTTTTTCTAAGTAGCTGCACATGCATCTGTATTAATGACTTTTGTGGATGGTTATGATTATGATAGAACTGTATGATTTTAGAGATTGTATGATTCTACAATTTAACACAAATTTGATATTTGTATTAAAATAAATCTTAGTGTCAATTTAGGATTGATATGTCAAGGCCAATTACTGTATTTAGTGTAAGCTGTTAAGATTTTTAATAACAATGTGTTTCTCATACCTACTACCTTTTACATCAATTTTAGGTCATTAGAAATGCACTAAGAAAGTTCTAGTTTTCTAATTTTGTTCAATGTGAGGATATAGCTGATGTAGTCTACAAGATTTTCCTGCATAACACAATGATGGATGGATGGAACTGATTGACTGATTGATTGATCGATTGATTGTGTCACACTCTCCGCTCCAGCACTACACTTCCCAGAAGACTTCTTCCAGCTGTGTACCACTGAGACGCTGATTAACAGGATTACTTAAGACAATCCCAGACAATGCTTCCCTGCTTGGTATTGTGCTGTGCACGCAGTAACTTAGCCTTCCATCTTCTGCCTTTCAAAGGTTCTGTATCCATTTGTTTGTTCTTTCTGTTTGCGTTTGTCTAGGTAGTTCTGTATAGCTTGTATACTATCCTGGCCTGTGTAGCTGGTATAGCATCCCGGCCCATGTAGCTTGTATACTGTCCTGGCCTGTGTAGCTTCCTTAATCTGCTTTTATTTCTTTTCATTGTTTTGTGTTCTCTTATGTTTTTTTTGTTATTAAATTCATGTTTCTATAAATCTGTGCTCATATTTCATGTTCCGTAACTGTGTGCTAAATTGATTGATTTGATGATAATGCTAGCTAGCTAGCTAACTAGATAGATATAGACAGACAGACAGACAGACAACTAATTCCAAAAGAAATTGAATAACTGAGCTTTAATTCAAATCTTCAGAGTTTTCAAAATGTAAAAATAAGTGTGACTCCTTTGGTGCCTTATTAAGGAGTAGATGTTGTGATTTCCTGCCTACGTTTGCTTTGATTCATTGTGTTACTACACACATCCCAAAATCTGTGATCCATGAGGCATCTATGATGAACATCAAAATCATACTGCTACTGTAAATCCAGCATAGCATTTTATCTTCTGATGGCTTAAAGTAGGATTTAAAGTACTATAATATTGGTCATCCAAAAATACTGCACAAATATATGGTACATTCATTATTTTCTCAGGTTTGTAGTTAAGAATAATGTAATGTTGGCAATTCAGCAGAATTGAGATCAGAAACAGTTGGCTGAGGCCACCTGTCTAAAACTTATCTTAACTATTTAACTAATCTTAACTATTTAATGTTCATATTTAAGGAATAAATTACAGCTGTAAGCCAAAATGTAAATGTAGCCCAAGAAATGAAAAATTAACCAAAGATCTAAAACTCAACATACCACTAAGTATTTTTTTCATGTTCCACTTAAGTATTTCCCTGAAGGGATTTTTCACAGCTCACTGAATATAAAGGGATGTGAGTGAAAAATGTAAGGCCAATATTTCAGATGTTTTATAGAAGTGGATGCAGCTTATTGCCATTTAAGCTTTAGTGGAAATTATGCATACCTAAGCTTACAATTCCAAAATTAAAGACAGCTACAGTATTCCATACTGTACAAATATGGCGTTCTAACTGACAGAACAGCAAAAGGAAAGGATGCTCATCTCTCCAGATGAGAGGTATTTATCTGATCAGAAGACAAGGTGTGAATGAATTGCAATCCATTAGGATACAGAAGATGAAGTGTGGCAGCTGATTGAGGGGATGTTCAGGACAGGTTTGGAGAAAGAGATGGTGTTCGTGAGTTGCAAAGTGGCAGAACCCCATATCTGATTTGTACGTTAATCCACAGGGGTCAACCGGTCTCTAACACTCATTAACACTGGTGTGAGTAGGAGCAGTCTAAAAAACGGAATGACTTTTGTTCCCAATGTCAGTCGAACATCTGAGTCAAAGTCACTCTAATATGAAGATTTCAACCCATGGCAGACATTTACAGGAAATGTAATGAGAGGCAGTAGATTTGGTTGCCAGGAGATTATTTGTTCTTATGTTTCTTGAACAAGGCGTACAACACTTTCAGTGTCGCAGACACATCTTCGGACACAATATCTGTCAGAGTGGGAAGAAAAAATGTCATTGAAAGACGTCTTTGAGTCTAGCACTAAGAGAAGAACACATGCAGAGACATCAACGCTCGCAAACAGAATACTAAACATGAAGTTAACATATGGACTCAGACGATCAGTCAATCAAGCTCTCTCCCTCACACACACACTCACTCATACGTCATTCTGTCCATTTTCTCATTCTACATGTCTTTCTATAGATCAATATAACAGCAAACACAAGATGAGCATACAGATTATCCTCATTTCCATTTCTTCTCCATTCACTCCATCCCCCACAGTGACACAAAGAAGTCAGGGGGCATTTTCGTGATGAGGCAGACCATCACCTTTGATTATAACCTCTGAGGAAAGACTGATTCCCAACTAAACAGTGCTCCTGACTTTTTTATGTTAAAAGGCATTTATGTTGAATATAATACACACATTATATACATAACAACACCAGTAAATACAGATTGTAGTGAATACAAATCCACAGTTTCACTTGACATGCTATATAATGGGTCATGACACATCTCTGATCCAGTTGAAATGGTTTGGATACAGCCAGCAATCTCAATTAGCATTACATTACCTGCTCAGAAACGATCATGGGTATGACAGCGCAAAGCAATCATGTAAATATATATATAGTGAAACAGGGACATCTGTATAGAAATGAGCTTCTTTTGCATGTAAATATGCCTTTGATTGCATTTTGCCATTTTCTGAGGTGCCACGGTGCTCAGGCACAGTATACACTAAAAGGATCACATATATGCCATGTAATCAGCTTATGTGCTGAAAGTAATGGTGCTTTGAATGTACATGATTTAAATGTGCCAGTAGGTTGCATGTGAATAAAATGTGTTACATCAACACAATTTCTGTCTTTCAGTTGACTTCTTCTGGCAAGAAATTGTGTTGATGTAACACACTGTATTTATGTGCAACACGATTGACACATTTGAAAGGTGGAAATTCAGCACCACAGCTTCTCTCTCACCTTCTGGGTCAACATTGGACACTTGCATTTCTCTGTCATTGAGGAGATCCAAAGCCAGGGATACATTGTGAAGCTAGAAGTGAAAGAAAGCAATAGGGTAGAATATGTGTTAAAAGCAGTAACATTCAAATGCGATGCCTATAGTTACTGAATTAATTACCAACCACAGAACACCGCATGCTCTAAACGAACAGGTCCCAGAATATCCAGTCTGTTACTGTGTGCAGATGCCAGTCCATTTGGACTAAATGAATATTTGCTGTCACAGCTACATTTGACATCTGTCGTCCCAAACACACAGCCTGTCTCCTGCACTATCATGAGTGGGTGAAGATTGATTATTCTAAATGAGTAGAAAACAATAGGCATGCTCTGGGGGTTCTGAGTAATGGCATATTGTAATCCCAACAGATGCTAAATATAATTGGGGAGACACTTTTTAAAGTTATGCTGATGCAATAGCACTGGTGTGTGAGCAAAAATTTTTCAAATACAAAAAATAAAATTAACCAAATTCTCTTGTCAGTCATGAATGTTATGAAACGTTGTGCTCCCTAAAGTGCAATTTGGGTCATTCTCCTACTGGACAGTTGACACTGTTACTATGTCAAAGAAAACATCCACAGGTTACAGAGGTACTAGTGGTCTTTTGCACAACTCTTGTTGGCATGAGTTCAGTGAAAACAAGTTCAGTATAGTTTCTACATGTGGGAAAACATAACCATAAAAAAATTTATTTTTTTGATAAATAACATTATCAAAAAATGCCTGTAATATCTCAGCAAGCAGTAGTTTATATGTGACAATAATTTTCAGAGCATTTCCACCACGGTAGCATGACAATCTCTCAACCAGTATCACCCAAGGCCTTGACGGTCACACAAGTTCAGCAGTAGTTTCCACCCTTGGCCTTTACACACCAAGATTTCCCCTGACTCCTTGAATCTTTTCGAGATAATATAAACTGTAGATGATGAAAGACCTAAATTCTTTGCAGTCTTGCACTGTGAAACATTGTTTTTGCACTGACAGACACTTCACTCATGAAGATTGGCCCAAAGTGGTGAACCACAACACACCCTTGATTACAAATTCGGTGAATGCTCTGTTTATACTCAGTCTTGATGACATCACCGAGAACAGTGTCACTTGTATAGCATAGTGAGTATTAAGGTCTGTCTCAGTACATAGTGAGTTCTCTAACTAGTCAGTGTCTATGTAAACAGCTGTCTAAGCAGTCAGCATTCTAACAGGCATACCCTTATAATACAGATAAATGAGACGCTTTAGTTAGACAGTGATGACATCACTTATTCTTGCATGCATTTACTTATGTCAGCGTAGATCCTGTACTAGCAGTTTTTGTAACAATTTTAGTAAAATAACTTTATTAAATGTAAATATAACTTATATTTGAAAATCACATCACTGGGCCCCGAGTGGCTCAGCAGGCTAAGATGCAGACACTATGACCAGAGGATCATGAGTTTGAATCCCGGTCAGGCTGTTTGCTATCAACAGCCGGGGCCCAAGAGAGCAAAAATTGGCAGTGCTCTCTCTGGGTGGGTAGATGGCACTCTCTCTCCCAATCACTTTCACATGGCAATGTCCTCTGGCTCTGACGTCTTCTGATTGGTCCATTCAGAGCTGGGAATCCTGTGCTTTCCTCCAAGCGCATTGGCTCCCCAGTGACGGTGTATCAGAGGTAGTTTGAAAAGAGGCGGCGGCTGGCATTGCACGCAACGGAGGAGGCTTGTGCATGTCTTCACTCTTCTAGAGTCAGGGACATCGCAAAAATGATGTGGAGAGTCCTAACGGATGGGATGGGCTAATTGGCTACTACTACACTCGGAATGGGATAAAAAATCTTACATCACTGCTTGCCTGCTGCTGTCTGCTCCACTTGCGTCAAACATCAGCTGCATCACATTGGATTGTGGGACCTTAACAACTGAGGAAGTATTCTATGCTCTCTTGATATTCGGTCAAAATAAGGTTTCTCAGTAGGTGGCATTTTGAGGTATCTAAGAACTGAGACAGCCTTCCTGTTGGGGGCCGCGAATACTGTGATGTAAATTGCTGTCTGCAGAAAGCTCACTAGGTACTGAGACAGACCTTTATTTTGCCTCTGTCTCAGCTTTGAGTGTGTTGCAAGTGAAATGCAATATTAAACACATTACAAGTGGAATACACTTTTGTGGAGAACAAAGCAGGCTTTAATGTTCTCACCATCTCTGAATGGCCTTCAGGAGAGAGGTGGAAATCATACAGTGGAACAAAGAACCCCTCCAACTGACCAATCAGTAAAAGCAGGATCACACCATCTGCAAACTGATTATACAAAATTATGCAGTGTACACAACACATACATATTTATGAAAAAAAAAATCCTTAAATGTTATATTTGAAGAAGCTCTTTGCTCTTTGATGACACAATGAGGTTTGTTTACCTGTTTCTCAAGGTCAGAAACTTGCAGCCTCAATGGTGACATGTTCTTATTGACAAAGTGTAAGATGGCCTACAGAGACAAATACATATTAGTTATCACTGTACTGTATAACTAAGGAGCTTATGACTTACTGTCTGTGGTAACTTCACTGTGCTACCTTCTTTACAGTTTCAATTTTGTGTGCTTCAAGTTTGAGCAGCTCATCTATGGGGTCTTCATCTGTTCAAGAAAGAGGAAATGCAGCAAAGTGGCAAAGCTATTCTCAGATGTGCTCTGACACGTCAAGGAGGAAGGAAAAAAGTGATAATCAAATAAATGTCTTGACTCACTTTTACATCTTCCAGCTGCATCGTCACTGGAATCCCAGAAAAAAATGAGACAGATAATGACCATAGCTATCACAGTATTCAACACATTATGCTGTTGTTTTGAAACACAACTTTGTATCTCCTTGTATTAGCTTTGCAAAAAAATTTTCTTACACTTTAATGTAAGTAGATTTTATTCTAATTCTGAACCACTTCTGCTGGCCCATTCATTATCAAATGACCACATGATGTAAAGGGCAGCTTGTATTTTCAACCATAACATTAAAACCAATATGCTAATAAGCTGTTGGTCCTCTGCAGGCCACAATACCAGCTCTAACCCACATAATCATAGACTCTACAAGACCTTTGAAAGGTGTCCTGCGGAATCTGGCATCAAGATAGAAGATAAAGTTTGGTACATTGTGATGTTGACTTGCTGTTTCAGCACATCCCACAGATGCTCAATCAGATTGAGATCTGGGAAATTTGGAGATGACTAGAAACAACTAATAAGCCTTGCTGTGACCCAGTCATCTGATCATAAGTATTTGGCTCCTGCCAAAGTGGCTCAGGTCTGCACTCTTGCATATTTTTCTCCAGCTTCCAACACATTATCTATGAGAATTTGATGTTTACTAAGCGACTCTGAGATATGAGATAATCATTGCTATTCCTGTCAACTCTGAGTGATCATAATGTTGTGGCTGATCAGTGTATATGACACATTCACATATTTATAACACAGATATAATCTGATTTAATAAACTTACCTTTCCAATGTGATGTATTCTAGCTGTTTGTCAGATTTGATGCCTCCTTTGCTGACCTGTGGTTTAAACATTCATGGATGAAAGTTAATCGAGTCCTTACTTGATTTAAGCAACACCAACCTCTAGAGCTAACATCAGACCAACATGTTTATTTTTAATATCCACATATTAGCATATTCATGAAATTCACCTCAAATGAGATGACTTCCACACTGACATTTGGGGGCAGGTCCAGGTCAGGCTGATAGCGTCTCACTATGGCAACCAGCAGATGAAGAGTGGCCAGCAGGTCTCGGCTGTGGATGACTTATCAGCAGAGAAGACACTGCCTCAGTAACACACTAACACACTAATTAGGTAAACAATCACAGATCAGGACAGTTTTGGCTTGGCCATGACAGCGATTTCAGTGCATATCATCAGAAAATAAAAGAGCTGTCTCTCAGGTAAAAAGGTTACAAAATTAACATTTTAGTACATTGCTACACTGTAATTGTATTCACTGTGTAATACACAGAAGTTAATTAAATGCCATGAATGTATACCTCCACATTCACACTCATCCATATCCATAGTATACATAGTAGTTACTCAGCGAATAAAAAAATAAAAAATAACTGATTTGAATCTGAATTCCAGTTTTGACTTAAACGATGTGAATACATCGGTACATGGACCCCTCAATCGGTCTATTTGTAGCATAAACCGGCCGATGGCCCAATTAAATAGCTGTCAATGCCGATGTGCTCTCTCTCTCTGATTCACTGTTGTGATATTCGTCACAGTCAAGTTTGGTTTTTACACGAAGAACTAGACAAAACCGTTGCTGTTTGCAAAGAATGCAAAGTCGCATTCAAGTACACCGGTATTACAACAAACCTCACCACTCATTTGGTGAGCTGACATGGCGAAAGTGGTGATGAGGATGCTAGCACCGCTAGCCCAAAGACATGGCAGGACAATAACACAGAAAAACAGAACATCTTCCAGCCAAAACTCGACCACAATTCGGCTAGAGCCAAAGTAATAACGGCTTCAATAACCCGGTTCATTGTCAAAGACTTAAGACCATACTGTGTGGTGGAGAATGAGGGCTTCCAGGACTTGTTTAAAATATTGGAGCTCTGGTACCACATCCCAACACAACAGTATTTTACTGTTTCTGAATTCAATGTCAAATGAATTATATGTCTATGTCTATATGTCATGAACTATGAATGTCAAATACAACTATACTAGTTTTCTAGTATTTCATTAATCTATTTGAATGCAAGCAAAAACACATTTTTAGTATTAACTTATGTTGAATCAATGTAAAATAATGTATTTTAAACAAGTTACTTGTATTATTTCCTACCTTATTATACTGAACCGAATTGTATCAAAATCCTACTGAATCGAATCGGTTCAATTTAAAATATATAGTTTCTGAATCGTATCGTACCACATGAATCGAGATACATATCGGATCATCATTTATTGGACAGATGCACACCCCTAATAATAACTGACTAATAAGTCAATATGAAATAAATCCATTGGTGGTAACTGTACTGTGCTACCTTCTTTACAGTTTCAATTTTGTGTGTTTCAAGTTTGAGTAGCTCATCTATGGGGTCTTCATCTGTTCAAGAAAGAGGAAATGCAGTGTCCTACTACTGAAACAGGACATCAAGCATGGAGGTTATAATGGGCAAGAAATTGCATTAGTCATAGGGAATTGATTGGCTAGTTTGTACGACTGAGAAGAGGCTCATTGTTTTTGTCTGATGATAGATGAGGATGGTGGATGGAGTGGGAATCAATCTGCAATTTTGTAGCCAAGGAAGAGAGTCAAAAAGTAGAGTGTTCTATTTAGGGTGTCAACCATTTTTTAGTGCTGTCCAAATTCTTAGTAAATTGTTACCCATAGTGCACCATAAATTTAGTGTACAACCAATGTACACTACTTACTGGCTAATGTACCACAATGCATCGCAGTTTCCTCACTCCTTCCTCATGAATTTTGTGTATAAATGTAATATATTATAGAATTATTGTAATTATTATTAATAGAATTATTGGGATTTTGCTTAATTATTTTATTGATAAAATGTAAAACATGGAAGTAACTACAGAATTATAGATTTGTATCTATAGTCATGACAAAGTGCCTTCAGGATTTTTAAAAGGTTTTTGGAAAACATTTAAAGTACTTTCAAGAACGCTTTCTTCATACACTGTAAATAATGACTGTAAAAATACAACACATCAGTAAGATATTGTAATACTGTGAATAGCAAGGCAGTGTACAGTACAGTATATTGAAGACATATGTCACCAGTAAAGCATTTTACAGTATGATACTGTATTTTTTCAAAGACATCTTCAGCCCCGGCCACGTGTCGGCTACGGAGGGGGCAGAGTTCTTATGAGCAGGTCAGTAGTTTATGCAAGTTAGCTTTGCAAAGGCTCATGGGAGCATGTCTCCCTCTGTTCTGGCACTGTTTGTTGTTTATTTTGTTGTTATTTGTTGTTTAAGTGTAAGCAGACTTTTGTTGGGGTTATTCAAGCCGTTATCCATGGGTCACATTTGAGTGGATACATCAACAAAAGATAATGGAGATGAAATCATTTTGTCTTTTAAAAGATATGGCACAATGGATTGTGGTCAGTATGACCAAAGCATGAACCAACAATGTAAAAGTTTCATTTTGATGTCAGGTTGACTTGATCATATATTTTATTTGGCAGAGACATTTGGAAAGTGGTGGCTATTTAATGATCATGTTGTTACTCACGTTTGATGTTCCATTTAGCTGCTGTGTCCTGCTCAGGCCTGAGCCCTAGATTCTCGTTGAGGGACTGTAGAATCACCTCCAGCTTACGGATCTGAGCGGCACTGGTCAGTGCAATTTCCTCCACCTCTAATCTCACTCCTGCTAATC
Source organism: Crenuchus spilurus (assembly GCA_036984385.1). Taxonomy (NCBI): domain Eukaryota; kingdom Metazoa; phylum Chordata; class Actinopteri; order Characiformes; family Crenuchidae; genus Crenuchus; species Crenuchus spilurus. Next base: position 68,964 of record BRDA01004669.1, read on the forward strand.
TTTCTGATGCCACAACACACACAGTGAATTAATGATCTGAAGTAATTTGATAACTGCTGCAGATATGCACACAGAAAAAAATCATACTTAGTAGGTGATCAAGAACAAGTCCGTCATACAGGTCTTCCTCCAATGTCTGCACCACAATATGCTCCGCCTTCAGAGTGCAATTGATCCACTCCACCAGCACCTGGCATAAACAAACACTATGTACATCTGTACTTCTGAGTAACTGAAAATGGTAATAGTTCTAATACTCAGTCCTATAAAGGGAACATCAGTTGCTCACACTTTATAGAGTTCCTTACAAGTCCTGATACTCAGTCTAATTCTGTTATATAATCTCTGATAGGATTCCAACTGTAATCACTGTCTCTTACAGACTAATCTGAATACATCCTCATAAAGATTGGGCTCTTTGGCTTTTCTGTCACTATTATGTATTTCATTAGATACTTCAGTTATCCATCTTTTTTGTTTCTTTTTGTGCTATTTTATTGTTTAGCATCCAGAATCAATCAGAGGAGTTCTTCTCCCACTTGCTGTTAGGAACTTCATCATTACCACCATCACCTCCGGCACTCACGGGAAGCTTGGACCTGGATTCTTCTCTGTAAAGCTGATTTTGATACTTTATGATAATGCTATACAAATTAATTTGTAAACCTAACTTGTGCGTATAGTCATGTATATTTTTGTAATCTACAGTATGTTTTTAACTTTGGTTATTCCCATTCGGATTCCAATGTTCTGTTCTTTTTTTTTCATATTTAATTCTAACCTGTTCTGTTGGTTCAGCTGTTCTTCACACCTTTCATTTTCAAGCTTTATCACTTTATTTCTTACTAAAAAGACTCCAATAAAAGAAAAATATTGGCTTAAGGTCATGGCACACTGTTCCAATATTCCCCCAGCAGACACCAGCATTTAAAAGCTGTCAGCTGGTGCTATACTGCTACAGAAAAACAAATACACATGTATTAATGCGGGAGAACATTCTAGAATAGCATTAATGAAGGGGTACATTCACTATGTGAATGGGGAAAACATTTTACTAGTGCATCTCCAACAATTAGAATAACGTAAAAATCTTATGTTCATAATTAAAAAAGGTAAACTGTCATTTATTTATATTCAGTACACATAAAGTGTTTTAATGTTGATACTGTTGAAAATGTATTTCTCATAAACACAAAACGAAATATTCTTATATTTGAGATCCAGAATTGAGCTAAAACAACGCAACAACAAGCAAGGCTTGACATGTCACTTTGTGTAATGTAAAATATAATAGTTTATCTTTTTGAATGAAATTATGAACAATGAACCTTTACATTAAATGTTTTGATGTGATGCTGTACAACAGTGTGAATTAAGTCAAACATTAGAGATGCCCAACAAACAAACAGTAAGGAACAACAAAGTACTTTTAATACGTTTGAACTTTTTCTGTTTATTTTTGCTCATTTTATTTCTAGAAGGGGTCAGGATTTCAGGAAGTAGCAGTACTTCCACTTGAAGATGAGTTATCACTGTCTTTACTATATGACTTTCAGTTGTAATTGCCTGCGCAACGATGCACATGGTAAATGAAAATGGCTAAATATACTGTATCTTGGGGCACCCACCTTGTTAGTAAATAAAATCTGAGCACAATGTAGAGAGCAATATAATTTTGTATTGTTCAAATATTGATTGAGTTCTTAATGATCTTTGAAATGTTTTTATGCTTCTTTGACAGTTTGTTTCAATTTGTCTTTCCACACAGGGTAATGGGCTATACATCCAGTAGCAGTGCATGTTAAAATATGCAATATTTATTCTACCACCCTAAAATGTATATGTATGTGTGTGTGTATATATATATATATATATATATATATATATATATATATATATATATATATATATATGTATGTGTGTGTGTGTGTGAGACCCCGCCAGGGAAAACCAGGTCAAAGTCATTATTTTTTTTCAAAACAACTTTTTTGTGAATTTAAGTTTTGTTTTTGAACAAAATATGTTCTGTACATTACATTACATTACATTGCATTTAGCGAACGCTTTTATCCAAAGCGGCTTACAATAGTGGGAAAGTACAGATGCGAAAAAATAATACTAGAGTTGTACTAGTATTTACTAGTACTAGTATACTAGAATTAACATTTGGATATCGAATGCTGAGTGCATATCAGTACTCATGGAAGTATTTGGGATCACTAGAGCAGGTGCTCTTTGAAGAGCTCGATTTTTAGGAGTTTCTTGAACCCAGTGAGGGACATCTCTGCTTTAGTGGTGGTAGGCAGCTTGTTCCACCATCCACCATTTACAGCAATAAAACTGAGTGGCTAAGTTTTGTCGCTAATGTGAGTGACACGATATTGACACGATACCTCAATAAGTTGCCCAGTGACTTTGGCCTGGTTTTCCCTGGCGGGAATATATATACTGTATTATACTATATGTCAGTCTGAAGGAAGAATAAGAACATTTTGGAGAAAAATCCTGATTTCTTTTACATGTTTCATGCATGAAAGGACTAGGATTGGTCACAATTCTACCCATCAGTGTCAGCAGTTATGTCAGAGGTCAGATAGGAGTAGGCCTGTATTATGGCTATAGAGTGATGGGTAAAGGAAGAAAAAGACACCTCACCTCTTTAAGCTTTGCCAGTTTTGGGTCATTTAAAGATGCAGGCTGGATGATCTTCCTTCTTTCTCCTGCATAATGAACACTGTTCAGTGGTGCATCACATTCTACATGTCAGCAGCCTACAGACGAAAGCATTTCATCCTTCATTGGCTGACTTCATAAGGAATGCCCAGTCCAGCTTGCGCTCTCTGATGTTCACTCACTCTGATAAAATAGTGGCTGACTAAAGACAAAATCCTCAGAATAAAGCGATCACCTTGAAAAGATGCAGACACTTCACTGCCTGCCTCAAAGTCCATCTTGTCTTCCTCCATTTTATGTAGTCTGTTCACCTGTAAATACATAAACAAAAAAAATAAACATAAATAAAAATACACAAATGAACAAACAATATTATTCTCTCGTTAGAGCAACTCAGTTAATTACATTATTTACATTATATATAATTATTTATTATTAAAAATATTCCTATAAAAATGTCACTGCACTATTACAGAATGCTTTTTAGTAAAGTCTTGTGTTAGCACATAGTGAAAGTCTAAAGTAAAAGTAATGACTAGAATGAGTGCTAGACATGGAAGATTGTCTGATATACAATTCCCAAAACTCTCCAACCACTTATTAAAGCTGAATACAGTTACAGTCATGGCCGAAAGTGTTGGCACCCCTGAATTTTTTCCAGAAAATGAAGTATTTCTCCCAGAAAATTATTGCAATTACACATGTTTTGTTATACACATGTTTATTTCCTTTGTGTGTATTGGAACAACACAAAAAACAGAGGAAAAAAAGACAAATTTGACATAATTTCACACAAAACTCAACAAAATTCAACAAAAATTATTGGCACCTTTTCAAAATTGAAGGTAAATAACTTTGTTTCAAGCATGTGATGCTCATTCAAACTCACCTGTGATAAGTAACAGGTGTGGGCAATTTAAAAATCACACCTGAAACCAGATAAAAAGGAGAGAAGTTGACTCCATCTTTGCATTGTGTGTCTGTGTGTGCCACACTAAGCATGGAGAACAGAAAGTGGAGAAGAGAACTATCTGAGGACTTGAGAACCAAAATTGTGGAAAAATATCAACAATCTCAAGGTTACAAGTTCATCTCCAGAGATCTTGATGTTCCTTTGTCCATGGTGCGCAACATAATCAAGAAGTTTACAACCCATGGCACTGTAGCTAAGCACCCTGGACGTGGACAGATGAGAAAAATTGATAAAAGGTTGCAACGCAGGATAGTACGGATGGTGGATAAGCAACCCCAATCAAGTTCCAAAGAAATTCAAGCTGTCCTGCAGGCGCAGGGTGCATCAGTGTCAGCTCGAACTATTCGTCGACATTTGAATGAAATGAAATGCTATGGCAGGAGACCCAGGAGAACCCACTGCTGACACAGAGACATAAAAAAGCTAGACTGCAGTTTGCCCAAATGTATGTAAGTAAGTCAAAATCCTTCTGGGAAAACATCTTGTGGACAGATGAGACCAAGATAGATCTTTTTGGTAAAGCACATCATTCTACTGTTTACCGAAAATGGAATGAGGCCTACAAAGAAAAGAACACAGTACCTACAGTCAAATATGGTGGAGGTTCAAAGATGTTTTGGGGTTGTTTTGCTGCCTCTGGAACTGGGTGCCTTGACTGTGTGCAAGGCATCATGAAATCTGAAGATTACCAAAGGATTTTGGGTCGCAATATATGGCCCAGTGTCAGAAAGCTAGGTTTGCGTCCTAGGTCATGGGTCTTCCAGCAGGCCAATGACCCCAAACATACTTCAAAAAGCACCCAGAAATGGATGGACACAAAGCGCTGGAGAGTTCTAAAGTGGCCAGCAATGAGTCCGGATCTAAATCCCATTGAACACCTGTGGAGAGATCTTAAAATTGCTGTTGGGAGAAGGCACCCTTCAAATATGAGAGACTTGGAGCAGTTCGCAAAAGAAGAGTGGTCCAAAATTCCAGTTGAGAGGTGTAAGAAGCTTGTTTATAGGAAGCGATTGATTTCAGTTATTTTTTCCAAAGGGTGTGCAACCAAATATTAAGTTGAGGGTGCCAATAATTTTGTCCGGCCCATTTTTGGAGTTTTGTGTGAAATTATGTCAAATTTGCTTTTTTTTCCCTCTGTTTTTTGTTTTGTTCCAATATATACAAAGGACATAAACACGTGTATAACAAAACATGTGTAATTGCAATAATTTTCTGGGAGAAATACTTTCAGGGGTGCCAACAATTTCGGCCATGATTGTATTTGTGGCTGTTATTGTAAAGTGTGAGTGATTATATCAGCACTACTGAAATCTTTTCTTTGTGAGAAATAACACTGCAACATTAAGTTTTCTTACATAACAAGAGTGTGAACACAGTACTGAACTGATCTTTTTGTTTACTTCTTCTACTTTTGTTTATTGCCGGATTGCTGATGTATATATAAGGTGCCACATCCAGAATGTTGATGCAGATGAAAATTGACTCAGTTGCAGCACAAGACCAGAGTCGCCCCAAACACTGAGCTGTGAGCCTTCCATTGCTGACATCTCTGTCTAAAATGATCCAGCAGCAAACTCATGCAGCCCTCTACCTCCTCCACTTTATTCTCCAGCATCATACATACCAACTGACAGAGAGAGAGAAAGAGAAAGAGAGAGAGAGAAACACACAAAAAAGAGACAAAGAAAAAAGATAGATAGATAGATAGATAGATAGATAGATAGATAGATAGATAGATAGATAGATAGATAGATAGAGAGGCACAAGAAAGAGAGGGAAGAGACAGAAACAGAGAGAAAAAGGGAGAGATAAATGCACAAGAAAGAGGGAGGGAAGAGAGTGAGACAGAGAGAGAGATAAAGACACAATAACAAGAGGGAAAAGAGGAAGAGAGAGAAGGAGAAAGTGAGAAACAAAATAATAAAGGCACGAGTGTGAGACAGAGAGAGACACACACACACAGAGAGAGAGAGAAAGATGGAGAAATAGAGGAATAGAGAGGGAAGACAGACATCAAGATAAAGGCAGAGATGCACGAGAGAGAGAGAGAGAGAGAGAGAGAGAGAGAGAGAGAGGTAAAGATGAATGCATAAGAAAGAGAAAGGGAAGGGAGGAGAGGAGAGAGAGAAAGGCAAGAGAGAAAAAGACATGAGTGAGGAAAAGAGAGATATGGCATAAGAAAGAGAGAGAGAGAGAAAAGAGAGAGATGTTTATTTGTGTGCTGATGGCTGTCAGGCCTATTTGCCATTAGGTGACACAATCCTTCACTCCATGTCTGAATAACTGGGCCTACCGTTCAGGATATCTGCAGCAGAGCGCAGACGCTGCACTGGCCTGTGCCCTCAGCTGTCCCTTCTGCGAGCCTTCACAAGTCAACTCTGAGGCGACACGATTCCCACTGAACAAACACTCATACACACTCACGGGCAGATCACCACGGTCAGCAGCGCAAACGTTTTCAGCCTGACGTTTTAAGGACGAGTCAAGAAGAAGAAAACAACTGAATAAGTGTTTTTGTGCCAGAAAAAGGAAGTGACAGTGAAGTTGAGCGCTTCCTCTTAAGTTTGATTGTAAGCGGAAACTGTCTGAAACTGTGCGTCATGCTGCTGTTCACAGTGAATTCATACTCACTTATAAAAAAGGAAGTACATACATACACTGTATACTGTTCTGAATATTCTAGGTGGGGCTGTTTGAGCCATTTTCTGACCATTTCCACAACCATCTCAACATTTTTTAACCCTGGATATCAGAGAAAATGTCACTGCTTAATTGCCATTAAAAGTCAGCTGACTTACAAGTTGCATGTTGCAAAAATAGAAAGTACCATATGTATCATTACATTACCAACTGATTCTGGCTCAGGAAGTATAATAAAATGAGCAAAAACACTATTAAGACAAAATATTACACATTTCTAGAGCATGTATTGCATGTCAATAACATCAGATGTTCCTAAAACCACTAACAGACTCTTCTGCCGGTGATAAATGAAACTTTCTTCTGGCAACAGATTCCAGGATGCCAATTGGCTACATTTCTGTTGCTATGTGTGTATCTTGTGTCAACAGGTCAGTGATTGGCTGCTGCTTCTCTGACTGGCTGATATCCCGACCCCAATATATTTGATATATTACATTATTGTACATGTTTAGCACATACACACTTAAAATACATAGCTACTGATTATTTAAAAAAAAGTTTATTTAAAAAATGAAAATAAACTATTTCCACCATGGAGGGCAGCATAGCATACTCTATTGGACAGCCACCACTGTCTTCAGTATAGAATAAACATGCACTGCTTTTACTTCTTAAAGATGACATCCTGTACATGTTCTTTCTTCATTTTCTCAGAGGTCCATTTACACAAACCCAATTTCCAGAAAAGTTGGAACACTTTCTAAAAATGAAATACAAACTGAAATCTGTCATTTTTTCATTCACTTGAAATTTTATTTAACAGACAAAAGGACAAAAAAGAGGTTCAGTGTTTTCTACGACACATTGTATTATTTTTGTTTAATATAAACACATTTAGAAATTGATGCCTGCAACACACTCAGAAAAGTAAACAAAAGCAAAATAATCCTGAAAAGTACAAGTAACACTCTTCTGGAAGGTTCCACAATTCGTAGTTTAACTGGTAACAGGTGAGATCTTCAAGATTAATCTTAAAAAGCACATCCACCAAAGGCTTAGTCTTTGTAAGTAAGGATGGGTCATGGTCTGCCACATTGGGCCAAAGAAGAACTGTCAGTTCAGTAATATAATGAAAAGATTCAGGGAGTCAGGGGACATCTTGGTCAAGGACAGAAGTCATTGCTGAATGTGTGTGACTATAAAGGCCTTAGGTGATACTTTTTGAAAAATGATGTCACTGTGATGGACAGAGCCACATTGGCTCAGGAATGCTTCGTAAAATTATTGTTACTTTAGAGTCCACAACTGTGCCAAGAAGTGTAACCTGAAATAACATTATATTAATTGTCTTAATTTTGAACAGAAACACCAGCAAGTTCTCTGGCCTTTTGGGTCATCTGTTTTTGGGGAAAATGGACATTAAAAAAGACGAAAAATACATTCCACATTCTACATTCCAAAGACAAAAAATACCATTCACACTGTTAACAACAAAAAGTGCAAAAACCAGCATCTGTAATGGAATCAGGGTGCATCAGGGCCCACAACATGGGTGATCTGCATATATGTGAAGGTACTACATTACACAGAGACCTATTTTGGTATTTTTGAGAGATATATGCTTCTGGCAAGACACTTTTCCCAAAAACTCAGCAGGACAATACCTGGCCTCATTCTGTATGAATGTGGCTTCATATACATAGAGTGTGAGTGCTTGATGCCCCTGCCTGGAGTCTGGATCTGCCTCCTATTGAAAATATATGGGGCATCATGAAAAGGAGAATTAAACAATGGCAACCACAGATTTTTGAGCAGCTCCACTCATGTATACAGTAAGGGCAGAAATTACACTTGTAGAAATGCAACATTTAGTATTTTAATTAAACAATTAAAAACATTTAATTAAAAGAAAAGAGCTTGGTGGTTAACACACTGGCCTCTCAACACTGAGGTCTTAAGAGTCCTAGTCTGGGTGGGGTTTCCATGTTCTCTCTGTGTCTGTGTGGGTTTCCTATGGAGTCTCTCCACAGTCCAAAAACATGGACGTCAAGTGAATTGGGTACTCTAAATTGTCTGTGTGTGCTGGCCCAGCAAGGAATTGGTGCCCTCTCCTGGGTTTAGCTAAAATGAAGGGCTAGGGGACACAGGATTAAGTGGAAGATGATTGATGGATGGATATAATTAAAAGATGACAAACATGCCTCTGCTCCAACTTTTTATAGTGTGTTATAGGCATCAGTTTCGAAATGTGTTTACATTTAACTAATAGAATTAAGTCATTTTTAGAAAGTGTTCCAACTATTGGAAATTGGGTTTGAAATTTTATGCGCCTGCATACCAAAAACTTCATTTATACATGACTATTTTCCAAACTCTATGTATTCCTTAAAAGAGGATGTTATTTACTGCTCCTTTATAAGTGATGGTTTTTTTTTTATCTCTGATTGGCTGTCCTGAATTTTACCTCATTTAAAAAGCAATCTGGGCTGCAATACCTCTGTTAATACTGAGTGGATTGTGCAGAACTAACATGATGTAGGTTGAATTGCCAGATAAATACATATTTCCATACAGAACAGGACTGGGGAGTGGTTTCAAAACTTTTTTTATTAGTGCGTTTAGATACAAATACATTTTATGTAAACAATCGTTGGTTTTCACTGATACAGGCCTTTTAATTTTTAACAATGCATGCAATGTGAAAATGTCATAGAAAAGATGTTGATTTGAAGTGTTTGTGAGAGTGAAATGGATGGAAAATGAGTGAGATTTAGCTTCATTTCTTTTTAATCACAGACCTTATTTGATGTGAATATACCCATATAAATCATATTCACAGTGTGACAGGTCTCACTAGGTCTCATAGACTTCATTACTTGCAGCCCGAGAGGGGGATTTCTTTAAATGACAGTGCCTGCATAGTCTCAGCCTCCTTGACAACCAACTTTTATTATTTACGTCATTCAGTTTCATGTGGAAGATCACTGTGTTTGTTCCACAAGAGCATCTTTTACTGTTAGAATGCACTGAAGTTCAATATGTAGATATTACTATTCTAAATTGTTCACCCCAGCCATGCCTTTCTCAGAAGCATCACAGAACAGAGTGCACGTTATTTTTGCTCGGTGGCTCTGGAAGTCATGAGAGGAGAGTCTCTGTGACAAGGAAGCAGCAGTAATTTGGGCAGGGAGGTTACCATGGGAACTCAGCAAATAGACAAGGCACGATTAAGCCCTCAAATAAACATGAGTTTAGAGCTGCAGCCTTCACCCTAAACAAGAGGCATCCAAACTCCTGCTTCACACAACTCCATCAAGCTTGAAGGCTTAAGGTCCAAGACCAACACATTTACAATGATTCACTTCTACACTTTAGTCACTGTGATGGGTTTTATCTTAGACATGACTAAGAATATAAGGATGTATCATATCTAAAATAACACTGGATTAAATTATCTGACTCAAAGTGTGAGCAAACTCTCTAATATGAACTTTCTCCTAGCAGACCCCACACACTGCAGTGAATTATTAATAAAATGCACGTGCACAGAATATATGAGTGTGACCACAGCACTCTGGCTGTAGAATTTATCATAATCTGTTTTCACTTTGTCAATCTATCAACAAGCTTCCTATTTCCTCATTAAAAGTGTTTTTGGTTGTTGACCCCGAGTGGCTCAGCAGGCTAAGACGCCGACACTATGACCAGAGGAGTTCAAATCCCGGTCATGCTGTTTGCCATCAACAGCTGAGGCCCAAGAGAGCAAAAATTAGCAGTGCTCTCTCTGGGCGGGTAGATGGCACTCTCTCTCCCTGCGCTTTCCTCCGAGCGCATTGGCTCCACAGTGATGGTGTAGCAGCGGTAGTTTGAAAAGAGGCGGTGGCTGTATCACACGCAGCAGAGGAGGCTTGTGCTTGTCTTCACCCTCCTAGAGTCAGGGACACTGCAAAAGTGATGGGGAGAGGCCTAATGAATGGGAGGGGCTAATTTGGCTACTACTACAGTGGGAAAGGGATTAAAATTGGCAAAAAAATGAATAAATAAAATTTTTTTAAGTGTTTTTGGCTGAGCTGTGAGCACGAATGAACCGCTGTCTTCACCTCTTCATCAGACCTGAATCTCCATCCTCTTATGGCTTCTTTTAAGGGACCAAACAGGTGATAGTCCAATGGAGTGACATCAGGAATACAGTCCCCTCCTAAAGTTTTGGAACAGCAAGGCAGAATCCCTTGTTTTTGTTGTACACCAAAGTCATTTCAATTTAAGACAAATCTCAGCTTTTATTTCTTGGTAGTTTTCATCAGATGTGATAAACCAATCAGGACATACCACACTTTCTTTAAACCCACCCATTTTTCAAGTGAGCAAAACTATTGGAACATGTGACTGAAAGCTGTTTTTCGTTAACCAGGTGTTGCAATTAAGTTTGTTTTGTTAAAGCCCTAAAAAGGTTTGCATGACTACTCTCCTTCTTGGCTTTGGTTAAACCTATACAGATTGTAAAATATTTGTAAAAGAAGATAAACCACAATGAAGACAAGAGAGTTGTCCATGAGAGAAAAGCAAGCCATTCTGAAACACAGAAAAGAGAAAAATCAATCCGAGCCATTGGAAAAACATTGGGCATAGCAACCACAACCATTTGGAATGTCTTGAAAAAGAAAGAAACCACTGGTGAACTGAGCAACAGGCGTCGAACAGGCTGACCAAGAAAAACAACACCCACTGATGAGAGAACAATTGTCCTAGCTGTAAAGAAGAACCCAAAAAGTACAGTAAGCCAGATCACCAACAACCTCCAAAGAGCAGGGGTGAAGGTATCCCAGTCCACTATTCGGAGAAGACTCCAAGAGCAGAGTTATGGAGGCCATACATCATGATGCAAACCCCTCATCAGTAGCAAGAATCGGAAGGCCAGGTTGGAGTTTGCCAGAAAGTAAAGAGATGAGCCACACAGTCCTACGGACTGATGAAACCAAAATTAACCTCTACCAAAGTGATGGAAAGGCCAAAGTGTGGAGGAAAAAGGGAATGGCCCAAGATCCAAGGCACACAAGCTCATCTGTAAAGCATGGTGGTGGTAATGTCATGGCTTGGGCATGCATAGCCGCCTCTGGAACAGGCTCAATCATATTTATTGACGAAGTAACTGATGATGGTAGCAGCAAAATGAATTCAGAGGTGTACAGACAAATTTTGTCTGCCAATGTAAGGAGGAATGCTACCAAACTAATTGGCAGGAGTTTCATTTTGCAGCAGGATAACAACCCAAATCATATCGCAAAGAAGACAAAGGAGTTCATCGGGGGGAAAAAAGTGGAAAATTTTAGACTGGCCAAGTCGGTCACCTGATCTTAACCCAACTGAATATGCATTTTACCTCCTCAAGAGGAGACTGAAGGGAGAATCCCCCCGAAAAAAACAGGAATTAAAAGCTGCTGCCATAAAAGCCTGGAGTAGCATCACAAAGGAAGAGTGCAACAGTTTGGTGATGTCCATGGGTCACAGGCTGGAGGCAGTTATTGAAAGCAAGGGTTTTTCCACCGAATACTGAGTGTAATTCACTTCAACTTTGTTTGTTCCTTTACTTTTGCTCCTGTATAAAATAGTGTGGTGTAATACAAATGGAGATAAATCCAGATTTACTTGACATATTTTGAAGAAAATGCCATTAAATAAAAGCTGAGATTCTGAACTCTTGTCTCATATCCATCTTTTAGTCTTAAACGCAAAGGTCTTCAGTGAACAACAAAAACAAGGAAATTTGCCTTGCCGTTCCAAGTATTTTGGAGGGGACTGTATATGGATGATGCTTTAACACTCAAAATGAAGTTTTTGGAGAGGGTCAACAGTATGGGCAGTGATGTCCAGACGTGCATTTTCATTCAACAACACAACACCCTTGGATAGCAGTCCTCTGTGCTTTGTTTGAGTTTTAGCCTTCAGCTCTTCAGTGAGGATTTCACTGTAATGTGCACTGTTGACTGTTAATCCATGCAAATCATAAGTGGGGTGGCCATTTTTTGTTGCACTGCAGTCATAAATGAATCGTACCACATTTATCATGTAGAATTTTCTTTAGACACTGTAGCTGACAAGTTTTAAAATGCCTAAAGTGTGCATCATTTTTAACTCACCCTTGTGTTATATATAGTATGGGAAGAATATAAAATCCTTTTTATCTGCTCATGCTAGTCCACACAGGTAAAAGTCTGACCAGGAATGCTAATGTTCTTTTAGCCTTTAAAATTCTTATGTGAAGCTTGTGAAGTTGACAGGTGTGCAGCTTGGTCATTTGATTTAAATAATAAAAAAAACAATAGGCTATAAGAAGGTTAACTGTTATTATTGGGATAATAAAGATACAACATCTCTGACACAGCACATTGAGGATACAGGTCTTAAAACATTCAGAGTCAAGCAGTTAATGGCATTGTAAACAGTGAGTGGCCATGTTATATACAGTCCAGTCTTCCAGCTACTTTAGGAACTTCTGCAGTGACTCTCAGGATAATAAAGAGACATACAACATTAAATACCATTTTTAAATATAAGCAGTGGGTGCGCAGCATCAGTGAGGCACAAGGCAAGGGTTCATTTGCTGAGTAAACTCCTCCTTCCATCAGTCGGCACTTTTGTAGTTGGTGAAGAGGTTATACAGGACCCTCAGAGTTGACTTCAGGTTTAAATTCACAACGTCTGCAACAGAGTTTCAGCAAGTAAACATAAACAATGCTAAATTAGAAGATGGAGTTCTAGACTGTTGAAAAACAAGCAAATATATGGAAGTATGACTAGTCATGCTAGTTATGTAGCAAATACTACACAGACCTGAAGCTGATCCCATTAAAACACCAAAGTGAGGTTTGTGATGATGAAATTAGGATACTGTTCAACTCCATACAATTCTCAAATCAACAGTATCCATGAGCCTTACGAGCTCTGTATGGAGAACACCCTGACCTACAAACCATGCAGATGAGCCGAACCCCCAGACAATTTGGCCTATAAAGTTGTGGCACTAACTAAACAGAGAAGTTAAAAATAGACTTAGTATATCTATGCATATCATTGTGTAGCATTGTGTAATGTCAGTATGATAAGACAAATGCTGCCATCTAGTGAGCATATTAGACATTGCATTCCAAGTACATAGCCCATACAATTTCACATTGTATTACTACAACTATCCAGACTTCTAACTGGTGGATTCAGCTACTTTAAAGTTAATTCATTATTGATGCCGTTGTTAAGTGGCACATACAGCTGGTATAATCACAGAGAGGTATAGTCAATAGAATGGGGCACTCAGGAGGATCCACATGAGCCAAAAGTCATCAAGGTCAATATCAAGCATCAGCTAAAGAGATATAAATCTTTGCGGTTTTGGAATGATGGAGCTGTTAAAAATGAGCTGTAGTGGAATATGTGACACAGTGAGCTAATCATCAGTACCTGACCTATCTAACACTCTTGTGGCTGAATACAATCAAATCCTACCAGCAATGTTCCAAAACCTAGTGCAGAGCTGTAGAGGTTGTTGTTGAAAGTGTTTACAAACTTTTAGACATATAGTGTTATGTATGTCCTCTACTGTCATCTTCAAACTGCCAAAAAAATGGTGCACAGTTTAGTGATCTTCCTGATCCAACACACCTCATTCAACTCAGCCGGTAATTAGCAGGTTTAACTGTAGTGTCAGAAAGAGAGAAGACCAAACTGTGCTGGACACTGGCCCTCCAAGACTGGAGTTTGACATCCCTGCTTTATATGAAGGCACATGATCTCTAGGTTTGTTATTCTAATGTAGTAAACTAAATTAAATAGGTTTTTTACCTTCTGGTCGAGCTTTGGGCTTTTTCAGCCCTCCATCCTGCATCAACTCAAAGGCAAAAGCTACATTATGCACCTAAAAGACACAGGGCCACATTTCAGTCTATTAGCTTATCTTTTAACACAAAAACATTTAGGAAATTACTCTTTGCACTGTTCAGTCTTCCACTCACCTTCTGTTCAAAACTCTCTGGTGTGAGGTAAAAATTATAAAGTGGCACAAAGTAGTCCTCCAACAGACCCATCAGCAAAACCAAATATACACCATCTGCAAACTACATTTACAGATAAGGTTGCATACAAACATACAAAACTCAGAGATATGACTATACAGGCTATAAATGCTTTTACGTGTGGTGTCCACATACAGCTACTTTTTAATGTGAATAATCATACTGCTTATGCTGTTCCATGTCTGGTGGAACCTCGGTTTTAATCATTAATATGTTTTAAATTGTCTGATGATAACCAAACCAATAACTGAAGCTATATTTCCCATAAGTAATAATGTAAATCCAATTAATCCGTTCCAGATATTAAAAAATATATAAAAAAATACATTTTATATAGAATAAGTATAGTTTTACATACAGAAAATGAGAAATAAATGAGAAATAAATACAAAAGACTAATGAAATTAATAAATGAACATTTAACATCACTTAAGAGTTTACGCTCTGTTTTAGAGTGTGCAGGTGTGGTCCAGCCATCAGCCTTTGTTTTGTACACCCATTTTCAGTGTTTCTTGAGCCTTTTGTTTTTATTTCTATGTAAAGCTCTTCTGCTTATGTCTGCTCTGTGCTTGGTTACACTCATAGGTCTGGTTACGGCCCCAATGACATCTTTTTGGCGTATTGAAATGTGTCCAGAGAGGTCTGTTTCTGGCGCACTCAACAACAAGCACAAACAATACTGGAAAAACAAGGGAAGTGTTCTAGATGAACACAAGAGGTGATGCTCATTCAAGAAACAAAGCCAGAATGAATAACAAACATGTGTGTGAGTGACAAATGCATGGGTAGATGCTTTGTTTTTTCAAAATTAGTGGCGAATCACATGGGCACGCTGATGAAAACCAGGACAAACTGGGACAAAATTTCCCTGAAAAAAAGTTGACAATAACTGAATTGTATGATAACCAGGGTAAACTATAACCGAGGTTCCACTGTAACACACATCTATTTTTATATAGTTTACACATAAATAAGTTTAAATTATGTAAAATAAAACATGAGCCCAGGCAAAAAAGTTTTTCAACTGACCTGTGACTCCAACTCAGTAACCTCCAGGTTCAGCTTATTCAGGTGTTTATTTACAAAAGTGATCAGTGACTAAAAAAAGATAGAGGCAATAATTTTAATCAAACTTCTAAAGTACTATTTAGGAAGGTATATTTAATAATGGAGTTGTACAGCAAAAGCTTTCTTTCACACAGTATATTACCGTCTTGACCACATTAAGCTTGTCTGGTGCATGGTCCAATAATGTATCAAAGGCATCCCTCTCTGCAGTGACAAAAAATACTTTTTAAATGTATGGTATTTTGGTCATAGTGACTAACATATTTGTCACCGTATTTGTCACTTTTTTTTAAAGAAATTTTCCAAAATTTCATTAATAAATGTGAATTTTTTCCTATGAATAAATACATATGGAATTATTTAGACAAACAAACCAGAATATGTTTTATATTTCTTTAAAATAGGCACCTCTTGCTTAGATGGCAGCTTTCTTGGAATTTTCTCAGTCAGCTTTATGAGGTAGTCACCTGGAATGGCTTTAAGTTAACAGCTGTGTCTTGTCAAGAGTTAATGACTTGCATTTCTTGCCTCTTAATGTGTTTGAGACATCAGTTGTGTGTCTACTTTGAAGAATCTAAAACCGAAAAACATATTTTGGTTTGTTTATCACTTTTAAGTTTACTACATGATTCCTTATGTGTTCATAGTTTGGATGACTTCAGTATTCATTTACAGTGTAGGGGAAAAAAACTGGTACTGTATATTGAGCACTAGTAAGGTAGATTGATACAGAAGCAGCAGGTTTATCTACTCACCAAATCTACCCATCATCATCCTGTAAAAGAAGAAAGAAGATAATGCAACAGTTAAATGGAAACGGTGTCTTCTGACCAGCAGATGGCAATAAGTGACTAATCAAACTAAACTCCACTTACTCTGTAGTAGTTGTGAGTTCTTTGGTCACATGGGCCGTATGCAAGATTCCTTCTTTTTTCTGTAGAGAACAAAAAACATTATAAAAATAGGGATTTTATGTTAATAAAAGCACATTATCTATGCTTTAGAGATGAATACACACCTTCACCACCACCACCTGCACAGAGACATGTTCAGGGAGTCTGATGGGGGCCAAGAAGTGCATGGCTAGAGCCACCAACAGATACACGATGGACACCAGATTCTTAGAGTGGATCGCTGAAGGGAGTGAAACCAGGATGAGACAATGACCCATGCAGTGATCTGTCTAAATGTGTGTGTATAGGAAACATACTCTTCTCAGCACATACTCACAGTCAACTCCCCACTCTATCGTCCAGCCCTGAGGCCTGAGCATCTCATTCACTGCCTCCAGCACAGTCTGCAGCTTCTGTTTCTGACCGATCTCAGACTGGGTCACCTCTGCTACATTCAGCTTCCGGCCTGACAACTTCTCTATCACAAAACAACATGATTTAGTCAGTTTTACTGAACTAGTATATTTTTGTACTGGAAGTGACTGAATTAACAAAAACAAAAATTAACTAAAAAATTTAAAATCTAGAAGCATTTCAGTTGATTTTTTTAACCTTTAACACTTTGAATAGGGTGAGAGTTGTCAGAGGGTATTGGGGTCCAGTGCAAACAAATGAATGCTGCAAACTAACATTAGGGTGATCTTGGCTGTGGGGTCCCAATGTTTGAATTGAGAGGAGGACCCTTCAATTCAAACCTTGACTTTGGATATGGTAAATCACATTATTAATAAGCTTTCAATGTAAATAATAATTATACAATGTTAAACACATTATAATTGTTCATAATTAACTCTTTGGGGTATTTCACACTCCTGATGTGGTCCCTGGTACAAGAGTGAGTAACATTTAACACTGCAACTTTACACTGATTATGTATTATTCTTTGAAATGAAATCAAATGTGTCATATTTTCCACATTCCAGACAATAATAATGACATCAAGGACGTTATATTCGTTTATACATCATTTAAAAACACAATGTCCAACTTATTTTTTCATCCACACATCTTCATAGTCATTTCCTCATATTCTTGCACATGCAAGTAGCCAGAAAATCTGCTTGTATTTCCACCTTTAACCAAGACAATTTTAAATAAGGAACTTCTTTGCTGTCCCTTTAAAACCACAGTCATTTTCCTACCATGGTTAGTTCTATTTTCACTGCTCACATAAGATCTTTAAAGTGATATTTCAGTCTGCTGAAGCTAACAAAGGCACATTTACAATGCTGATGCTCTCATGTGTGAAAGGTAAATGTTCATGCGAAGCATAAAGAAAGAGTGAATCAGGAAACATTCACCAGTATAAAGTAATGTTCTAGGTAAACTATTTGTTTATTCTATACAACCAGTTGTGTCCATGTTTAAAATGTTATCCCTTCTGAGTTTATAAGAGGCCAAAAAGGTACTGACAGACTCTAGTCACTCCAACAATGGACCCTTCTCTCTGCTGTTGTCAGGGGAGGCATTTTCACACCCTGAAGGCTAACACAGAGAGGTTGAGAAAGAGCTTCTACCCGCAGGCAATCCGGATTCGCACACACTCCCTGGACTATGCAAACACACACACACACTGTACATACACTTAATTTTGCGCTGAGGTTTGAACTGAACCCTGGACATAGCAACACACTTCCTCTCTACCATACACAATACACACCACCACCCATGTTTACTATTTAACCATCCACATACAGTTGTATATTTGTACATTTGCATATTATCTGCATGTTTTACACATGAATCTCTGCCATATTATCTCGGCCATTCATGTATATTGTATATATAGTTCTTATTCTCATTTTCTCTCTTAAATACCCCCCCTTCTTTTCTATGTGAACTAGCAGTAAGCAGTGCATTGCATTGCCAGTTGTACCATGTATGACTGTAGATGTGACAAATAAACTTTGATGTGATTTGATTTTAAGAATTTTTAAACTACTGAGCATGTTCCAATTGTCCTGAGGACAGGCCCCTTTCTGGTTCATGATTTTTGGGCTTCTCATGGTATTAACACACTAACAGTATTCACTCAATTCTAATAAATTCATTAAACACAGTATATACACATAATATAGGTTTCAGACCTTTCAGAATTACATAGTTCTCTTACCAAACAGCTTCTGGAGCACCTGTCCATCATAGAGATCCTCCTCTAGATCTTTAACAATGATCCTCTCTTCTTCCAGTTCATTATTGATCCAATCGATTAAAACCTGTACACAGGGCAAGAGCACTTAATGAGAATTTAATGAGATCATAATTTGGTTTCTAGTAGCCTCCACACTCAAAAATCAATTCTGAACTGTGTCTGAGAAATGCCAGTTTGGCCTGAAAGATTTATTCTCTGAAATGTGACACAACCGCCGGTACAGTTAGCTTATTCCTAAAAGATAACAAAATAGAAATGCATACAGCACAGTGCTGCAAGACTTGCTTTGCCACTTACAGACATTCCTGCCTGGGACTATAAGCTGAAAAGCTAAAAGAAATGTACATACCTTGATTTCCACAGGTATAACATAAAGCAGTGTTTAAACATGACTTAGAGAAGAGTCAGCATATTTAAAATAACAAAAGTAATGAACATACCTTTTGTAGGTCTTTAAATTTGGGATCTTCTCTAGAGGTGGGATCCAACATACTCCTCTCAGCGTTCTCGTCTGTTCAGACAATGAGAAATAAATGTTTCCTGACCGACAGACATACAGTATATATTCCTTCACTCATAAAAATACACCCTCCCAAAAATAAGTTCTGCCAATGAGTCAGTGCTTAAGTTCAGAAGACTCTTTCTACAGCACTGGGATTAAGACTTAATTTTGAGGAACACTGGAGGTAGCTGTCATCCAGCTGCTACCCACCATCAAAAAAGTCCCCAAACACAAATGGTTTTACTATCTTTGATGAGGAACATATATAGCATTAAGCTTTAGAGGAGCTTTAGCTTTTTGCTGGAGTTCTTGTTTTGCAACTTTAAGAGATTCATTCCTGTGCATCTCAAAAAATTTGAATATTGAAAAGTTCATTTATGTCAGTAATTCAGTGGAAAAAGTGAAGCTCATATATAGATTAATTACACACAGAGTGTCTATTTCAAGTGTTTATTTATTTTAATGTTGATGATTATGGCCTACAGCCAATGAAAACCCAAAAGCCAGTATCTCAAAACATTTGAATATTATATAAGACCAATTCAAAAATGTTTTTAATACATAAACGTTGTTTTACTGAAAAGTTTGTACAGTATATGCACTCAATACTTGGTCGAGGCTCTGATTACTGCATCAATGCGGCGTGGCATGGAGGTGATCAGCCTGTGGCACTGTTGAGGTGGTATGGAAGCCCAGGTTGCTTTGATAGCGTATTGGTACTTTAGGCAGTGTGGGCAGGTGCCAAGTGCAAGACTGTAGGAATCAACTTCAACTCAGTGCACAATCATGACTGATTAAATGAAACATTTCACTATACAGTATTAGATTAGATTCAACTTTTTCCTAATGTGATTGCACACAAAGGAATTTGACCTCTGCATTTAACCCATCCGTGCAGTTAAACACACACAAGTGAACACAACAGACTCTGACAGCCTTATCCATGGCGCCCAGGGAACAGTTGAGGGTTAGGTGCCTTACTCAGGGGCACTTCAGTCATGACCTGCACAGGGATCAAACTAGCAACCTTCTGAAATCCAGATCCCTAACCACCAGACCACAGCTGATCCCCATATCAAATAGCACTGCTAATTCAACAAAGCACATAGAAATATGTCTTGTCATTTTGTGTGAGACCAGGCTTAAAGAGGGGAACTGTTGGAAGTAAAATACCCAGCAGGCCACCAATGTCAACAGACATTCATTTGACGTTCAATTGAATGTTGGTCAGGACGTCGGATGACAAAAATATTACGTCAGGATAATGTTTAATAATGTCCTGTGCCTGCTGGGTAGACATAACCACCTTGAAAGCTTTAGCACCTGATTACTACTACCGTAACTGTATTTCTTGCATATAGTCATCTACGACCATGATATGATATATTATACTGTAGCCTGTCTGCACAAAATGCACTTTGAACTCTTGCCTTACTAGAGCTCTGTGCAGTTTCAGGTCCTGTTTTATGGGTATGTGCACGCTTGACAAACTCCAGTACAATTAGTTCCAAAGCAATCTATTCTCTTAATACCGTGTGTCAGGCCCCTTACAGACATGAGCAAGGGAGGAGGCAGGACAGTGAACTTCCTGATAAGACTGAAGAATATATCTGTATGTTTGCCGGTCAATAAACGGGGGCCTCATTGACCTGAGACTTCTCTATGCACCCTGACCTGGACAGGTATTATCTATGCACATGTCCTCTTCTACGATCCTCTATGATGCTCACAGCTAACTCTGACTCAAAGGCACACCTCAATTAGAGAATTAAATGCCACTGAATCCATGTCACTGAACTGTAACAAGGTCAGAGAACTCATCTAATGTAAGTGAATGTAATTTTCTTGTGGCAACAGCGAGGAAGACAGTAAATGGATTTGATTGATGGGAAAGGAGGAGTGTGTTACCTAGCAGCATGTCCTCTGGGAGCAGGTCTGTAGCAGAGGGGAGGAGTGGAGAGTTGATGGCATTTTTACCCTCTTCATGAAGGTCACTCACTAAAGACACAGAGAGCAAAGACAACATAAGAAATGTGGTGTATGCAGGTGCTTGGACAGATGAAATTGCAAACCCCTCATTGCATCAGATGAGGTCAGCAAAGACAATATGGAAAATATTATTGTTGTGTTCATGTGCTGAAGTTGAATAGATGTTGCTCTATATTTTAACATTTTCCATTATAATTTCAATTGAAGCCCACAAGAAGAAGAAGAAGAAAAAAAACCCTGAAGTTTTCTTACATTTACTTTTATTGCAGACATTGTGAAGATATTTAATGTTTTGTTTGGTCAACTTGATTTCGTTTATTAATATACTTCCACTCCTATATTTCAGGCCTGCAACTCATTCCAAAAAATATTATGACAATAAAGCATTTACCACTTTGTAATGTTGCCATTCCTTAATTAAATGTAAGAAACATTGCATTTTTATCAGCATTTTTGAATTGATTGTCTTTGTCATTGTACTTAAACTACAAAATTTGGCAGTGAATTTCATGAGGTACAAGGAAAACATTTACAACACTAAAACTCCAAACAATTATAAACACAAAACAATAATAATAATGAAAAAAACTACATACTGTCCCAACATTTTCTTAACAGTGGTTCTAATTTTTGTTCTCTGTACTATTTTTGTCCATCAAGCGCACACACCACAGTGCAGAGTGAGCACCATCTCTCAAAATCAACAATTCCTCTGTGGAGATGCAAGCTTGCTGTTCACCCACTCAGTAAATGGTTCTTTATAGAACCATGAACACTCAATGAACCCAAAGGGTTCTTTTCATAGTGAAAGGGTTCTTCAGATTGATGAGGAATGTGCTGTAGATGGTTCTGTACAGAACCTTTCTAAAAATGGTTCTATTTCTCCCCAAAAAGTGTTCTACTATCATTACAATGTCAAACTTGTAATAATAGAGGAACCTTTTTAGTGATGGAACCATTTTCCCCATCAGTCTGAAGAACCCTTTCACCATGGAAAGAAATTGGGTTATTTGAGTGTTCATGAACTGTTTTCAGTACTAAAGAACCCTTGAAGAACCATCTCTTTTAAGCAATGGACATGAGGTAACTCCACAGACAATAGCAGACCAGCAACTGCCTGTGGATGCTGAGGAGAGCTTAAGACTCCACCCCACACACCTCTATTCTCATTACATTCTACACAGTCACCAGGGTGACCAATGAAATTAAATGCAGAAAGAAAAGCACCCTTGTGTTAATTAAGAACAGTTACACTGGTTCCATCTCACTTTACTGGAGTTGCAGAACTCATTTTATTTACAGAACCTCTTCTTTAAATTGAGCTTGTTGTTTACTTCCATTTGAGCTTGACCAGAGCGGCAAACTTGAGTCTGACTCAGAATAACCAAGAGTTACAGTACACTCCACCCTCCAACCATATTTCTCTCTTCTCCTTTCTGTATAGGGGTCACGAACATTCATCCACAGCAGCAGGAATATAATCTAATTACTCATTTCCTCACGGCTTTAACACAGTCAGTAGGAACAATTTCATCTGCTGCTACCACTAGATCCTCTTATAGAGGGAGTAGTCAGACTGAAATATCAGATACACATCAGTGAATTCGGCTGCTCCCATTGCCCCCAGACCCACACACACCCTCTTAGAAACAGTGACATCAGAGGACTAGACATTCAGACGACTGTACGTAACAGGATACAACATTTTAGCCAATATTTATTCAGTATATTATTTTACACAATCGGCTTTGTAGTGTCAGTGAAGCAGGATTTATTCTGGAGAGCTGATTCTTGAACTGCCATTAAGGTTCTGTAGGACTTCTGTGGGAGATGTTTAGGTTATGAGGTGAGAAGTCATGCAGCAGAAGCTAAAACAGGTTAATACCATTTAACCTTTCTGCTCAGCTTGTCAGAATGGCAGCTAAGGCCTATGAAGGGACTGCCTATCTTCATTTCAGATCAAATCACAGCCAAATGGTCAACAAGCTACAGAAGGAGGCTACATTTATCTAGCACCAAATCAGCATTTCCTTCATAATTACAGTCTAATCGTTCATCTTAATTACACTACTTCCTCCCTCAGCAACTGTAGTAGATAAATACCTCTGGACCTTCGAGCATTAGCAAAGCTAACCAACTAATCTGAGAAATAACTGATGAACAAAGAAAATTACGGCTTGTAGAGCACAAAGAAATCACAAAATCTCTGAACTGACAGTAAACTTGTACGTTATGGACAAAATGAGCACAATATCAATTCCCAAAGTCAAGCTAATGGATGATATAATCAGTAAATATATCCCTCTGAAATCTCCTCAGCTGAACCAAACACAAAAAATGACAGATATTCACATTAAGGACATTAAATACATAAAAACACACAACTAAAACTATTTTCATTCATAAACCAGAAGTCCCTTTGCTACAGTACCTTGCTTTTTCCTTTTCGTCCCACATAGCAGTCCAGCCATGTCACAACTGTCGTAGATCCAGCAGATCTCAAGAAAAGTGCCGAGAGAATGAGTGCATGTATAAAAGTGTGTGTGTGTGTGGGTTGCTGCCAGTAAGGCTATGGCAGTGGATCCAGCGTCAGTACACGATATTTTTGTCCATGTCACAACCCCCCACCCTTTACTGCTCCTGTTTCAGTAGGGGAAGCGAGAGGACAGGACAGGAGAGGAGAGGAAGACAGGAGACCATAACAAGTCTGCTGGACATGGCAACTCACTCAGAGAGAAGTCTCAGTACAGGTAGAGTCCAAATGATTCTCAATGATATCAGTCATTCTGCTGTTGGTATGTGCACGCACTGCATGATGATTAAGCAAGTGGGCATTTATTTATGTAGTGGTGAGGCTAAGGTTCTATGTTCATAATAGAGCATTTGATATTTTATAAATGTAATAAAAGACTAAAATAAAGCAGCATAAAAACACACAAAAACAGTACAGATCAGCTGACTGAGACTAACCACTTATTCATTTGAAAAGAAATGAGATGTTTCACAGTTTGTGTGTAATATATCATTAAGAAAAACCAAAGACATCCTGCTAGAACTGTTGACAGCAGAGGCATTTTTAAGTTTATTTTAGGTTTAAAATAGCGCTCTGGTCATTTCGATTGATGAATAAAAAGGTTATATTTGCATTGTAGACATCACGAGTCCTGGTTGCCACAATTTTCTCTCTACTGTAGAGAAAATTGAGAGTTGGTAATATCTCACATAAACCACTCTGAATGATTTTTGTTTGTTCTTCATGACTGAATCTTGCAGAAATAATATATATATATATAATTTTCAGTAACTAATATAAATGGCAAACATTATACAGCTTCAATTAAACTAATATGTAAATATATAAAGTTAACAGGAATGAAGGACTGAAGTGTGGGCCACTTACAAACCTTCAGGACTTGAAGGGTTAATCTTTGCTTTTAAGAATTAAATTGATTTCACTACATGTTGTGCCATGCTGCACTAATTAATTTACAGTTTAAATGAATCTGCAGACCTTTACCGAGGTGCTATAAATCTCCCTAAAGCACTGCAAGCATAATCTTCTGAAACCACTTTCATGTTCAAGTCCATTAGCAAAGTGCAGCTGAGCAATGACTGCAGTCCAAACAGAATGGCTGCATCTAACTGCACTATCACAGGCCTACACAGAGCACTACTTACAACCAGTACCAATCAATACAACTTCTATCATTCATACAGACAGACAGTGGTCTCAAAGTGCTGATCCAGGATCAGTTTTAGCCATTCATATGAAAATGAACAGACTTACATGCATAGACAGCTGATCTAAGAGAATCGCAAAGATGATGAGTGCTTGTTGGCCTAATTCTTAAAAAAAACTATGAGGTCTTTACTGTTCAAAGGTGCATTTTGCTACTGTAAATACAGAAGTTAGCGCTGGAGTCATGTATGACTGACACCAATACCAACTGCAGGCACCAATACCTGCAGAACTGAGCTGCAAACAAAATGAAAAGCTATT
This sequence comes from Crenuchus spilurus, assembly GCA_036984385.1. Classification (NCBI taxonomy): domain Eukaryota; kingdom Metazoa; phylum Chordata; class Actinopteri; order Characiformes; family Crenuchidae; genus Crenuchus; species Crenuchus spilurus. The sequence continues at coordinate 93,983 of BRDA01004669.1, forward strand.
TACTGTTAAAAAAAAAGTACAATGACACATCAGTGACATCTTTACATTTCATTTAGGTTACTTCAGATGGGAAAAGGATATTTGGTTTGCAGAACTAACTGACAAATTAAAATCTGCCACAAATAAGAGGTTGGTTGAGAATTCATTAATTCAAGGTTTTAAAAAAAATATTGTGAAATGATCTATTCTTTTAACCATCTGAAGTCAGAGCCCCTACTGGTGGCATATTAATGAAATTTTACAAAAAAAAAAAAAAAAAACTTATATAACTCTGAAAGATTTTATCCTAGAAACAAAACAAAACATAACCCCAGAAACCATAAAGGGTCTACTTTTCAAAAATATATAGCTTGAATCAAAATAATGTTTTATTGAAAGGAGCTGAAATAAGCAGAGATGTGTTTTCCCACCACATGACGTGATCGCTCATTCATATGATAATGACATGGTAATTCCGGACATTCCATTGGTAGATTACCAGCCGTCAAACATGTGGAATGTGAATCTGAACAAAGAACTCTCACCTGAGTGTTCACACCCATCTCATAAATATTCAATCTAGGAACCACTGAGTGAGTTAAAAACATGTCAACTCACATTAGAAATAAATCATACAATTTCTAAAAATTGTAATGGCCACTGTGTAGCAAACACCTCTGTTTATTCAGTTCTGAGCTCAAAAGTCTTGGCTAGAAATGTTTAGAGTGTGTTTCACAATATATCAGCACATCTGAAAAAAGGTTTTTGTAAAGTCTTAAGTTTAGAGCAAATTTAGTCAAAATATAGATTTATGACACTCTTACTGTCTTGACTCTGTTGTTGCTGAGTTTGTGCTGAACAAAAGCCTGGAAAAAATCATTTGAGATGGGTGTAATTTGTAAAAAATCGAGGCATGTCAAACTACATCAGGGTGTCTGAAAAACCCTCAGACTCCAGTGGGTTAAGGATACAAAGATCTGATGCAATAAGCATTCATTAACAACTTTTTGTGACCCATACTGATATCACACTGATCATTTAACCAAACCTTATTAACATAAATAATGATGTATTACGCAATGTAAAATATTATGGTCATCAGCAGCCGTTAGACAGTCACATAAATGCCAGCAGAACATGTTGGGGGACGTAGAAGAGGGAAATTCCTACTATACAAGCTTCAAACATTATCTGTAATTACCAGTCATCATTTCATTATGGAGCTGATAATTTAGTTTTTCCATTCGCTGGCAAGTGATATATTGGTTGCCAATAGAGTCCCTCTCTGTGTTATCTTAAAAGTATAACAATCATAGCTGAGCTGTCAAATAATGGTCAAACCCATAACCTGAAAAACTCATCATTTACTGCTCCTTTAGCTCCAAAACTGCCATATTTTACTGCCTGTCTTACTGCAATATAAACTGTGTATATGAAAATATAAAGTGGCATTTCACAATTATGAAAACAAATGGAAGCAAAGACTTGTCTATATGATTTTAAAATAATTTCAGTTCCCCCAAAATCAAAATGCAACATATTTATGATAAGTAAGTTATTACAGCATATTTTGTTTGTATCTAAATGAAAGTCAGGACATTAATATTAGCTCAAGCAGTAAAAATACACTTACTTTCTTCAGCTACACTTTAGAAGATACTACAGTGAATAAACTGCATAAACAGATCTGCGAGTATAGAAGGCAATGATGTATTTATGTATTTGCATTTATGGAGCTCAGTGAGTGACAGGTCACTGATATACACTTCCTCCAAGCTTATCTAAGAGGACCAGGACCTCAAATAGTACATTAGCAAAACAAACCCTCTGAGCTGTTACTCTGCTGCTTTATTCACATTAATGTAAGGTCCATTTCAGCCTGCAATTTGATTTTGCTTTAATATTTAAACAAGGTAAGATCAAAAGATGGCTGATAAGTGCCAAAAGCATCTTTGAGCGTACTATGATCAATTTTGTCTTACTTGTAAGCTCTGCTGAACTGAGCCCTCTTCAGAAGCTTGCTGTGTCTCTAATAGACCACAGTGAGCTGGCTGTGTGAAAATCATAATCATCACTTTTTAGCCAAAATGGGTTTCACTTATAGGGAATTTGTTCTGGTGAGTCTTTGTGTAAAAGCAGGAAAGTAAAAGCAAATTAAAATTTATATTTATATATATGTAGACCATATAAAAATAAGCACACTATAATGATGACTATGTCTAAAAGAACATTCTACATTTTAAATTTTACCTTTTAAAAAACTTATTTTAAGTAAGGAGACTAGTTTTACCTTGTTTAGTAATTGTTTATTGTAATTTTTATATTTTATCTTTTACCCTGTGTGCTGCTACTGTTTCTTCTGCTGTAAGAGCTGCTGGAAACTGAATGTCCTTGAAGGAATCTACCAAAAGAGTTAATAAAGTTTTCTCTTATCTCTTATCGTAAAGAAAGTTGTGATGAAAAGTTTTATGCATTAGCTAATACATTAATATATCACATTAATATATGATGTAGTGATGATGATCATAGTGGTGATGATGGTGACGTAGGAGGAAATAACTCTTTTCAAACCTCTCCTCATGGCAATCCTATGGTTTTAAATAAGACACATTTGCACACAGTACTTTATATAACCAGTGCATTATTCTGAATCATTTCCTTCTATGCTGATGTTTGCTGCCAAAAAGCTTTGTGTCATCTAATTACAGATCCTGGATGATATTCCACAAAGCAGAATTTCTCTGTTTAGCCAGATGACTTAAGCACCAAATCAAATCTGCCCAGCCATTCCTATTGGACAGCCTTCAATGTTGGGCTTAAGCTATCTGGCTAACTTTGAAAGCCTGCTTTGTGGAATACCCCCATGGTTCCAACCCAGGTTTAATTCATGCTAAGGAAATTCAAAGCATTTCCTTTCCTCTGACACACTTTTTTTCCATTCACACTCATCAGCTACAGTGGTTTCAGATTTCCCAATTACTGATACAATGTTGGATATTGATATTAGGTTATTTTATAGCCACTGAATGTCAATAATAGGCATTTATCTTGTGAATGTACTGTATCTATTTGCTGAGTTTCCATGTTGATGGAAGCTTAAGCCTTATTATTTAGTTAATAATGTGAATGGAAATGTAATGAAATGTCATTTTCTAGTCACTTAAATTTCAGAATTTTGGTTCAGTGATGCATCTGACAAGCAGTATTAATCTTTCATCTTCTTCTTTGTAATCTTTAGCAGCTGTGCCAATAATTCTCAAGGTCACTGTATATGTTGAGTGCACAGTAGCTCAGAAATGTCAACAGTACTATACCTCCATTTGTTATAAAGTGCACACTTCGATGTCCATTAGTTATTAAATCCTACGGAGTACAATACTAGATTACATCTCTTTACATTTGACCATTATTGTTTCATTTTCTTATGATTTGAAGGTTAAGAAAAGTTGCTTTCTCAAGATGACAACTTATTTTTGCCCCGTTTGTGAAAACAGCTTTAAAAAAAATCATGATTTAATGAAGAGAACAGTACTGAACAATGCAAAAGAACTTTGGTGCTTTCTGGATTAAGGGTCTGCAGACAGACAGCTGTTTAAATGGATGAGTGTTGGTTGGTATTGTCTCAGTCAACTGTCAACAGCCTGTGTTTACTGAGACTCCACACTAACACTGCCCACATTTCTGTTCCTTACAGGGGCTGAAGGGGCAGCGACAAAAAAGTCACCACTCCACACTACCCCCTGCCAAACACCCACCCACACTTTTCAGCTGTTCACATAACAGTGAGGTGGTCCATGGATTGCCAGAGTTAAGTGACTTTGTAGTATAAATACTGGTGAAAATAAAGCACACGTTGAGTCATGCTAGCATTACATTATTTTAGAATCACTAGTACTAAATTACTACTAATGTGAAATTACAACAATGAGTCACACTTAATATAAGATGAGTATTCTAATTAGAAGTTACTTTCACCACACTTTTAATTTAATGAAGCCCAAGACTAAAACATTAAAAGTGTGCTTAAAGTACATGTGCTAAATGACATTTTAAGCATATTGTTCAGTTGGACACCACAAACCAATACACTTCAGTTATATGAAGAGGCAAAAATAGCACTATGACTCAGCATGTATTAAGTGTGACTTAAAATGATTTGAATTACACAGTAGTGATTTAGTAATCGTTCCAAAACGTTGGTCTGACTTAAAATAGATGTTATTTTATTAGGAGTTCTTTCTTAAAGTTAACTGTACGTCCAAACAGTTGTTTTTGAGAATATGAGAAGATAAAATTAGTCTGTCTGAAGGCCTCGTGCATTCCTCGCATAGTGTCACGTCTATTTGTGTTCAGTGTACGTGCACGTCACGCGCGCTTTATTTTATTACGTCTCATTTACGTACAAACAGACGTCTAATCACAAAACACAGCCGGCTCATGATACTCTTAAGCACTTATATTAAATTAACACTACCCTCTTTAAAACAAAAAACCATTGAAACCTGTATGTGCTTCAGGATTTTAGTATTATTTGTGTCTAGCATTTTTCTTTTTTCTTCTGTGTGTATTTGTACACTACTATTTGTGCTAGTTTTTATTTATGCAGCTGTCCCGGTGTACTGTCATCTCTTCATTTAAAACATACTAGCCAGTCAGCAGCCAGCAGTATATACAGTCTAAAAAAGCCAAGAAAATGATACTGTTCAGCAAACCTGAGACCATATTTATCATATTTAAAGGACCAGTCGCACTGAAGTCAGCATTGTCCTCAGAAACACTAAAAATCTGATCAAATCCGCTGAACTCTGCCTGAATGTGCACTCCTAAAGCTGTTAAATTACAATAAGACACAACACAGCACACTTCAGCACTCAGCTTTACCTTCCTTTGACTTCTTCTTCCGAGACAGCGTGCCGCCGAGCTTCCCTAGAAAGCTTTCGTCCTTTTTACTCCTGACCGCGTTTGTGGACATCTCAGTCTGAGCTCAGTGTTTCAGCCGAGAACAAGAAAGACGCCAACACAATGGCCGGCTGGACAGGCCTGAATGAGCTCGTAGGGAAGAGTGTGAGTGATTGGAGAGACGGGGATGACGAGCTGCCTCCAGGGATGCTTTACTGCCTCCACCCACTAAAGGACAGTCAATACATACTGACCAGTGATGGAGGTATCGCTCATTTTCTCTTCAGTACACCAGAATATACCAACCACAGTACTTTTACATTTTTGTATTTTTACAATGAAAATCAGAACATGTGCATTAAAATACCAGACTGAACACTCAAGAATTTTGGAGTTAATTTCTTTCCAATCAAACTTGCTTTGATATTTTCAAATTCTATCAATCAAGCTTACAACTTGCTATGAATGTCACTGTAGATTTCTGTCTGAATACACTAGAAAAATACAGTGGATGTGCTGGTTTTTTTGGGGTCTTTAAAGTTTTTCAAAATCAATATTTTCATATGAAGATCACTTTTCAAGAAGAAACATCATGATGGGATATTATCAATATTTCAGTAATAATCTACCCATTGTTAGGGAATTCATATATTCATCATATCCACTGTACCTATTGTACTTAACATTTATCTGAGTAAGCGAAGCTTTAACCTTGCTTACTTCCATGTTCTGTACCAACTTCAGTGGTCTTAAGATTATGGTCTGTTGGAAGTACTTGAACTTTTATTTACATGATCTTTATAAGAACAACACTGTGCAATCATTTCTGCATTTCTGCTGACAAGAATGTATTAATAAAATCTGTTCCAGTCTGTACCCTAAAATGAACCTGTGAAACAAGACATGGTTCCTTTTTTTAGAGGGGGGGGGGGGGGGGGGGG
>BRDA01004670.1:7538-39265 GCA_036984385.1 Crenuchus spilurus
AGGAAAGTTAAATAAATACATAAATGATTTAATAAATAAATAAATAGGCAGACAGCTCAACCCCCCCAATATTGGACCCAAAGTTACGCCCTTGGATCCAATTACCACACTGACGCACTTTGTAGTTCTGTATACTTTAATAACCTTTCATCCTGTTCTTTAATGGTCAGCGCCACCACAGAGCAGCTATTATTTTGGTGGTTGCTTATTCTCAGTACAACTGTGTCCACTCACTCTATTAGATGCACATCGTTTGTTGGTCCACCGTGTAGATGTAAAGTCAGAGACAGTAGCTCATTTGATGCTGTGATTTGTGTTGGTCCTCTAGTCCTTCATTGGTGGTCACAAAATGCTGTGGGAACTCTGCTCCATTGATCCACTCACACCATCACTAAACAGACTTAACACACCACCACCCCGGCAGTGTCACTGCAGTGCTGAGCATGATCCACCACCCAAATAATACTCCTCACTGGTGGTTCTGTGGGGGATCCTGGCATTACAAAACAGTGAAAGGAGGCTAGCAATGTATACAGAGAAACAGATGGTCTACAGTGTGTAACTATAATTTTGAACACAAGTATTGATGGGATCCGACTACTAGGAGAGAAAGAATTCTGTGACTTTGCTGCGTAATATTTTGTAGGAGGCCTAGAGCTTGGGATCGTAATCCTGTGGCCTTTAGTAGACTCTTTATGATGCTGTCCAGTTTTACACCCTTGACTCATGGGCAGATACAACAACTTAGAGCAACATGCTGTACAACAATAACAGTAGACTTCAGTCATGACTAGGGGTGAGTTTGAAAAAACAATTATTCGATTCAAATTGATCTTCATTAGATCCATCCATCCATCCATCCATCCATCCATCCAAACAGAACCTGTTATTGTAGCAGAAATATCGCTAAATGAATCAACATCAAGTCAAATTAAAACTTCCAGGAAATCAGTGGTGATACCCAGCCTCCAGCCTACATTAGGACCAGCCAGGTTGAGACAATAATTACAATTTCAAGGGACTGTTTCTATTCTTGTGCGAGGGCTGATCTGTAACATCAGTCTGTCAGGCAGTTTGACTTTTTTTAACCCTTCTACCAAATTACAAGCTTTTAAAAAATATTAAAATATTAAACGTTTAATCCAAGGCAACCAGTGCAGTTCTGCTAAAATGTATGTATTGTGTGTAAACTGTTCAGAAGTCTGATTATGGTCGGCGTTTTCGACTGACAGGGCTGTTCTTCATTCTGTATGTATAGCTGGTAGATGTCACCGAGACGTTCCAGAACACACAGATTGAGTTCATCAGGGAAGCCATCATCCAGCCAGGCGGCTGTGTCCAGGCCATCTGTGTTCCAGAAGGAGCTGTAAGTAGAAGATCAGACCTCTGCTCTCTCTTTCTCCTCAAATGCCACTGTATCTCACATTGAGACCTTCTGAATTCTGTCCAGCTGGACTGACAGTAGCAGACTGTGGGTGATGATAAAGAAAAGCTTAAAACAAATGAAAGTTAAGGAATAAAGAAGAGTGATTGTGGTACTAGTTACTAGTACATTTGGCTTTTGATGATGATGAAGGTGATTAATCATAAATAAGTTTAGTTATATGTTTCACTGTTTGTCCACTTAATGTACTGGTATGGTATTTTTGACTGAAACAGAATTTGCTGTGTCTAAACTATGAATTAAACATGTTCTGTATTGCTATTTTAAATGAGACAAAGATCAGTGTACAGATTTCTGTGACATACTGTTTTGCAAACACTTACACACCCAAGGACATCTGCAGTGTTAAGATAGTGCTAATGTAAATGCTTTCTTTTGGGCCGCGCACAAATATTTACAAACTGCCATGAATCTCCAGCATTCTGTAAGTGACACATGAGAGTAAACAAGAGCTTTGGATGAAGCTGTTTTGCATGTGCTGTTTGCATTTTCAGAAACACTTGAAGGGCAAGGACGTGGAGTTACTGAAACAAGCAGCCAAAACGCATTTTAACCAGGTAAGTTCCCTTTTCTCTTCACCCCTCCCTCCTTATTTCTCACTCCCAGCTCTCTCTCTCTCTCTCTCTCTCTCTCTCTCTCTCTCTCTCTCTCTCTGCCTGTCTATCTGTTCCATCTCTTTCTGTCTGTCTCTCTGCCATCTCTCTGTGTATGTCTCTCTGTCTTCTCTCTCTCAATCTGCCTGTCTCTCTCTTGCTTGCTCACTCTCTTCTCTCTCTCTCTCGCTTTCTCTCTTACTGTTGCCCATTTCTTCCTGTCTGTTTCCTTCCTGTCTGTCTTTCTTTCTGTCTCTATCTCTATCTCTGTCTCTATCTCTGTCTGTCTATATCTATCTATCTATCTATCTATCTATCTATCTATCTATTTCTCTATCTATTTCTCTATCTATCTATTTCTCTCTCTCTCTCTCTCTCACACTCTCTCTCTCTCTCTCTCTCTTCCATCTCTGGCTCTTTGTTTTCCATTTCTCTGTCTTTCCCTCTCTCTGTCTGTCTAGCTCTCTCTTTTGCCTACACTCTCTCCTTCTGTCTCTTCTTTCTCTCACTGCCTCTTATCTCTCTCTGTCTGTCTCTCTCTCTCATCTTTATTTGTATGTATGTCTGTCTGTCTGTCTCCTCTCTCTCGCTCCCTCTCTCTCTCTCTCTCTCTCTCTCTCTCTATAGCTGGATCTTTCTCTTGCTCTCATGCTCTCGCCATCTCTCTGTTGCTCATGCTCTTTCCTTCTCTCAGTGTGTTAGAAGAGCATCACTAGCACTTAGAATGCACACAGCAGCAGAGTTACAGACAGCTCTCATGAAATATTTATCTGAAAGGTAATCCATAAGGCAGGATGATAGCACAGTAAAAGCGCCAGCCACAGCATACAGCGTACTTACCCCCAGGCAAGGGTAGACCTCACTACAGGGCCGAGCTTCAACCCATAGTAAAGGCCCCTCATGCATGGTTAGAAAATAGATGATAAATCCACAGCATCTCTGCATCTCTATTATGCACACACTCACAAATTACAGATGTGTCTGAGTAATTTGCACTCTGTGGTGATTTGGCCAGTTTTATTGAATAATTAATTAATGAGTGATAATGGCTCTTTCTTTTGTAATTATCTGTCTGTAATGAGATGGTAATTTTGCAGGTGAGGGGGCGTGATGGTCGGTGGGCTTCACATTAGAGATGTTGAGGGGAAAATAGTTCAAGTGTTGGAATGAAACGTAGTGTCTCTGAAATAGTAACTTGGTAATGAAAGGCATCTTTTATCAAACTTTTATTTTAAGGAATCCTTGTACGTCATTGTCTTATGCCACGAGAAAATATTCTGTGGATTTATACATAAAATATCAACCTAGTCTTGGACCTCAGTGTACAAAATGAAATAAATTGGATTTCAGTAACAAACACCACATTACAGATTTCATTGTGTTATTATGTACTTACCGAAGAAAGGTGCTCATTTGGGTTTAGGTTTAGGTCACAATTGCTTCCTTCAGCTTTCTCAGCAAGGCTGTTGTCATCTTGGAGGTGTGTTTTGGGGTCATTATCATGTTGGAAAACTGTCATGCGGCGCAGTTTCTGAAGGTGCTCTGTTAACAGTACATGTTGGAATTCCTGTTTTCCTCACTGAACCACAGTTCCCCAGTGCCAGCAGCACTCATGCAGCCCGAGACCATGATGCCACCACCACCATGCTTGACTGTAGGCTAGACAGTTATCTTGGTTCTCCTCACCAGGGCAAATTTGGTCTCGTCAGACTACATGACATGGTTCCAGTAATCCAGGCTCTTGGACTGCTCGTCTTCAGTAAACTGCAGGCTTTCTTGTGATTGAGGTTCAGAAGAGGCTTCCTTCTGGGATGACCATGCAGACTGAGTTGATGCAATGTGTTCATATGGTCTGAGCACTGACAGGATGAGCTCCCACTTCTTCAACCTCTGCAGCAGTGCTGGCAGCACTCATGCATCTCTTTGTTTGAAGCCAACCTCTGGATATGACTCTGTACATGTGGACTCAGCTTCTTTGATTGACCCTAATGGAGCCTGTTCTGAGTGGAAACTGTCATTGAAATCTGCTGTATGACCTTGGACACTGTGCTTGTAACTCAGTTTTAGGGTGTTAGCAATATTCTTATAGCCTAATCATCTACAGCAACAATTCCATTCCTCACATCCTCTTGCCATGCGGTGCTATGTTGAATATCCAGTGGCATGTATGAGTGAATTGTACCCAAAGCACCAAATGTAACAGCCCCGCTCCTCATTTGCACCTGGAACCTTCTAACACTAATGAGTCACATGACATCAGGGAGGAGCTTTTTCTATAGTATGATAATAGATATTTGCAGAAATGTAAGGGGTGTACTCACTTTTGTTGTATACTGTAAGTAAAAGAAAGTACATCCAGTTATTTATATAATTGGGTGTAATGGCCAGCAGGTCTACTGTTCCCAAACTCTGGAAGTATTGGCCACAAACAAATGTTATCAGTTATCATTACAGATATACATATTTCATGTCTGTGGATCTCTGTTAACAGGCCAGCTGAGATCTTTGGGAACTCTTCCAACTTGAGATCTTTGAGAACTTTTCAGCGTGTCTGATTCAGGGCATGGGTATCCCTGCTCTAGTGCGTTATTCATGGGCAGAACAGAATGGACTAGAACATCAAATCAACTGAAAAGAGGAGCTTCTTGTACCATCTGTCAAAGAGATTGAACAAAACAAAGGAACAAAGTGATGTCAGAGGTGGAATGCTGGTTTGGTTGAGAGATTTTTTAGGTGCAAAAAGAGATGATGTACTAGTTGTTTGGATTTGAAAGGTTTCCACATGCAGAAATATCTCTGCACTTTCAGGATCATTGAGCCAAATACAGATGAAACTTTTATTCAGTTTTATTCCAAAGAGGATTCCACAGTCTCAACTAGTCATAAACCACTAAAGGCCTCTTTAACAACAAACTAAACTTCATTTGCTTCAGAAGAAGAAAGAAGACATGAGTTTGTGTTGTGTTTTTTATAGAGTGAGTGGGTCGAGTGACGATAAATCTCATAGAGCAGCAAGCCAAGTTGGCAGTGGACAAAATTAGCTTGTGCCAGTATAATTCGACCATTCCCAGGACAGCATTTGGAAGCATTTTCCAAAGTTTTTTTGTTTGTTTGTTTGCGTCAAAACAAGTCGGTCTCTGAAATGTTAAATCATACTTATTCAACCAAATTCGTGTAACTTTAAGGTCTTAAGCTGAGAAATCTTAATTGCGTCTTTGATACCTTTTTACTGTGGCTTTAGGATCTGTGACGGGTGATGTTGAGCCCTGGTGATTTGACACTGAACGACTCTAGTGTCTGTTTCATCTTATTCACTTGGCGCCCCTGGCATTTCTTTCTGAAGTGAGTCACGCAATGATGCGCTGTCTCATTTCATTTCTGTCGACTTATCAAGTGCACTGCTCACAAAGTAATATGACACATTCTGTGTTTTTCCAGCAAAAAATGGAGCAGCATAATGGTAAGAAAAAGGCCATTTTGTTTTGTACGTTCACTTTCAGAACTGTTCATTCTGGGAAGAAAATACTTTTTGCGACTGTTTTCTGAGCCATCAGCCCTCCTTCAAATAACTTTCCACAGAATATGTTTTTGACAGCCCAGTCCTATAAGTGTCCACTTGTCCACTGTGCAGCAACTGAGCTGGTGGAAGTGTGTATATATAGTACAGAATCCTCTTCTTATGTCAAACCATTCAAAATAAGGCCGTGTCCCCGTCCTTTCTTTCCTATAGAATATGGCTGGAGTTTGGTTATTCGACAGCATGGCAAAAATATTACATCACAGTTCTGTCATTAAGACTCTCGGTCAGAACATTTGAATGCCATAGATTTTAATCACATATTTGGATTCCTACAATTATATGCTAGTTACTGATGATGATCACAAGTCTTTTTGGTGTATGCACAATCCTGGGCCCGGGGCATCAGATATTGACAGGCCCTGTTGAGTAGAACAAAAACATGGGGTGGAGCCAACCCCCGTATATCTGAACTGGGACTGCTCTTGTTTTGGTGGGGAGGAAGGAGGTGGGCGTTGTAACGTCAGGAACCGAAAGCAGCAGAGTGCGAAGGCAGGTTACTTCTTTATATATGCAGGTGGAGGGCTGTGATCAGAGTCATGAATTGAGTCTCATGACAGAAGTAATGCTTCCTTTACTTTTCCACAAAGCATCGTTGGTACGCAGATATTTTGAGTTTTATGAGTAGTTTGGAATAAATACAAATAAACACAAACAATACATTATGGATTTATTTATCACTAGCTTAACCTTTTACAGCCTTGTTCTGGAGAAAGGCCAGAATTTACAGTTCAGTAGCTGCTTCTGCTAATCAATACTTTATGAGGTGATTCACAGATACCAGTCTTCCACCATGAAAAGTACTGGTGCTGCTGCAGGTCCCTGTGAACCAGTGAAACTTTGACATCACTAGGTTTAATAACATTAGCTTAATCACCTTTTATATTTGTATATAAAACAAATATTAGAAAAATGACATGACATGAATATATTATGAATATGTATGAAGATATATGTATGTTACATTATTATTGATATGTGAACCCATCTGGGAAAATCCGGCCAAAGTTGCTGGGTAACTTATTGAGATATGGTGTTGTTCAGCCTGTCACTCACATTAAAGACAAAAATTAGCCACTTGGTTTTATTGCTGTAAATAAAAGATGATATTCTGAAATATCTATCCTAGTACATGTTTGTATCAAAAACAAAACTTTAACTCACCAGTTGTTTTTGTGCAGCAAGGCATTCACCCAATTTGAAACATTTACTCAAAAAACCTGAAAAATTTTACACCTCGAATCCTGATGTAGAACTACTTCTACTGCGGAGGTATACAAGCTTGTTGGGTGTCATTCGCCTCCTGAACTACTTCTTCTCTTCACTGTAGAAATGTGTTTGAGCTCATGTATCCATCCACCAAGCGTCAGCAGGTCAGATGTCTTCAGCTGATGTAAACAGAGTGACTGTAGCCGGGCTCATCTTTTAGTATTCATTTCTGGTAGATTTGGATTTGTTTGGATTAACTTTTAAGCGTTTCTGATTTATTAATGTCTTGTGACACAAATAAACTGAGTTGAGGTTCAGTATTCTATATCTCGGAATGCTATGTCTGTGAAAGTCTAAACGATGAGATATTCATGTGAGGATTCCTTTAACAGTACTCTTTACAAATATGCATATAACTCATATTTAAAAAAAATACTTTTGGCCAGGTTTTCCTAGATGGGGTCTCATATTTAATAAAAAAAGAAACAATTATGAAAATGTCTAAAATAAGCAAAATGTATGTTTTGCGTTTAATATGAGTGTTATCTTCCACGGACACTGAAATACTTCACATTTCTTCTGGTAATTGTGAGACAGTCCCTAACACTGCAGCTGCTGGAGCACAAACACAAAGCTAAGCGGCTGTGTTCTGGTTTCATCAGAGCAAGTGTAGTTTAGTGAAGGTTGTGGTTGTAGTTTATCTTCTATTTCACCACTAAACTGTAACTGTGCTGGTGAATCTATGTTTTGTTAACTGGTGAAGAAAAGCTGAAATCTGATTGTCAAAGAAGTGTCCAATATGAAACTAGCTTTACTGCAGTAAAGTTACACTCTGCTTCCTGTCTATGACCGGCAACTAGAAAAAGGTAACGGTGTCACTAAAAACATTTGTTTTTATGATGCCAAATAATTGCTAGTCCTCCACTTATACACAAGCTATTTAGGAATAAAGAGCTATACAACATTAGAAAAACTATGAAATTAGAAAAATACACATGAAGTTGTATTGAAAAAAAATAGGCATAAAACCCCACCTATACAGCATAAAACAAATTAAAGAGGTAGTGTTGTGCATTGTGGGGTTTTGTGCAGAGAGCATGGGAGTGGAATGAATGCTGTATTATGCAACTAGTAATGTTATAAAATGTGTTGTTCATTATTTCAAACCGTAATGACAACAGCTATAGAAAAAATAAATAAATGGAGGAAATGGCAGCAGTGAATGAAATAATGAGGTAAGAAAGAGTGCATGTGTAGTCAGTAAAGTTCAGTAATGGTCTTCTGTGTGGGCCAGAGTTCAACCAGTCAGAGTGTTGGGAGGCAGTAGTCTGCTAATGGAAAGACCAAGCCTGATGGCTTGTGGGTAAATCTGTTTGAGAATAAAGTAAAGCCTGCTGAGTTATATCTATTGGTGTTCATTTGGTTTATACAGTCATTTTTGATAACACATGTTTGAGGTTTTACAGGCCCTGTAAATTTGCTTTGGTCACCCAGTAACCATGTATAAGGGTTGAGGTTGGCAATAGGACTTATGAACTGCTGTTGAATGAGACTGTGTTTTAGTCCTGGGTTTGCTGTGATTAAGTATCCTGATGACTGCAGTGGCTGACAGTTGCTCTGTCTCTGTCCTCTGCTGTGTAGGAGGTGAGCAGCGTGCTGGTCAAGGCAGACAGCTCATTGAAGTCCCCTCTCGGCCGACTGCTGTCCGACATGGAGAGACAGCAGCTACTGCAGACCACTCACGCCAGCGCCGGAGACCTGCTGCTCATCACTGCTGGAGCCCAGGAACGAGTGGTGCGTAAAACCTGAACTAAACCACTCATCACACTGACAAAACACATTCTCAGTAAGCTTCATTAGTGCTCAGACAAACGGGTCATCTATTCTTTAGAGAAAGATGTCCTATAGCTAATGGACTACAGATCCTTTATGCTCATTAAATGTGGAAATGGTACTTAAATGGCCCATTTCATTTTTGTTAATGTTAGCATTTTTTAAAGTATGTAAAGCAGAATTAAATATTCAAAATTAAAAATTTATTACCCATTCAGTACAGTACAGGCAGTGCAAATGTTTGGCCACCCCTAGTCAAAGTTCTCTTACTGTGAACAGATCATAAAGGTGACTTTATTAACAAAACGTCTTTTTATTATTTTAAGCAACACTTGTGTTTTATTTCCATCATTTACATTGTCAATGAATAAAAAGTAAGATTCTTTGGTCGCCTTGCCTGCACTGTTTACTAGGGCTGCGAATCTTTGGGAATCGAGCAAATCGATCCAGAATCGATTCTTGGGGTCAGGAATCTATTTTTTTCCCCGATTCTTTCAAATACGAACAAAATACTTTACTTTACCGTTGCAATCTCTGCAAATCGCATGAGTCACGTCCAGCCCTTTCTTACCCAGGCCGGGTTGACGGTAAAATCCAAAGTGTTTCCAAATGGTTGCTTTCAAAGACCACGACTCGGCTTGCATGCCTGTACATAGCCGACGCTGCTTCCTTGTTTTGCCTAGCACTACGGTGACTGAAAAAAGGCACATCCGCACCCGCAAAAAACATTTATTTTTTGAAAATGAGAATTGATTTTGAATCGTTCAATGTTAGAAACGCGATTCGAGCTCGAAGCGATTTTTTCCTGCACCCCTACTGTTTACGTCAGGGGATTGTGTGGGCCATGGCAAAACTTCACCTTGCACCTGTTGTAGAGGTGTTGAAATTAATCATATAATGGATGCATTGAGATGCGGGCGTCGGCAATTCAGCATCGATGCAGTTACAGACCATAATCGATTATAACGTGATGTCATTCATTGCATTTGTAATAGCAAAAATGATGGAGATAGGCCGCAAGGGTGAAATTCAAAATGCACCAAATGTTTTAAAAGCCAAAGTATGGACACATTTTTGATTCTATCAGCTGACTGGGAAGCACAATAACATTCGATAAGCATTAACGTTCGTTTCCATTTTGTGTCTAAGTTTGACATTGAGTTAGTGTGATACTGCTGCTCGTTAGACAGATCCTCCTCACCAGCGCCACAGCTCACTATCAGACTGCACACTGAACTGCTCTGTTGGAGGAGCGCATATGAGAGCCAAAATGATGTTGAACCAAGCGCGCGCACGAGCAAACGAGCAGAAACAGCTATGAGGTGAGCAGAGAAACCAGCAAACAACGACAACTCGAGCTGAGAAACGATATCTGTGTCTTTGCACAGCTGCACGAGTCACTGCGCGCTTCACGCTATTGCGCATGCGCGTCTGTCTGTGCTCATGTTTCTCACAACAGGAAATACGTCAGAGGTTAAAGGCTTGCTAATATGTTCATTACAGTACATTAACAGTTCTAAAGGTTTTAAAACTTTGTAGTAGGAATTCTTATCTTGTTAATAATTTGTTACATTGTTATTTTTTCTACTTCTCTGCAGGACATAACAGAGTAGTATATTTTCTTATTTAAAAAAATGTTAGACATTTTTACCTCTTCTGGGCAGGGGAATCAAAATGTAAATTGTGTTCCTGTATATTATGTTCGGGCAATAAACATTTTAATATTTTAAATGGTAACATTTCATGTATTTAGGCTGAGGTTTTTAGAAATATGTTATTTCAAAACTATGACAATGTTGGTTCACAAGCCCATATTATGATTGGTTCGCCCTCATTCTTAACAGTTAGTGGTGTTCTATTCATTACACTTTTCACCCTAAAATAGCTGAAAACAGTGTTTCATCTTTAATTGTAGTTCATTTCTTCCATTCACTTTACTTTTTGCAGGAATGTTGCCTGGCGGTACCCAAACTTTTGCATGCCTGAAAATATGTTGCAAAAACAGCACATTTTGAAAATCTTAGGATTGTGAAATGAAACAGTTTGCATATGTCGGTTTGTCCATTCATGCAATGAGCCTTTGTAAAAATGTAGAGATTTTTTGGAGGATTTCACTCCCAAATGTAGCAGTTTGTTCCACACTGAGAAATATTACACAGCACGTATGAAGAGGTCAGCTAGTCAGCACATCTTTTAACTTTAAGCTTATGCAAAGGCATGTAACAGCCTGTTTAATATGCAGAAATGATCATGTACAAATGACCAAAGTTTTTTTTCTGCATAAAACATGATGAATATTAAGTGGCCATCAGGAAAGAAACTAATTAAAACACAAAACACATTAGCATATGGCTTATGGCATCCAACTGTTTGACAATATTTTTTTGTTTGGCTAATAGAATGGTGTGCCACAAAGCATGCTTCACAATATTTAACCCTAATGTTTGACCTTAATCTCCTCTCAGCTGTTTAAACCAGTAGAGCTGAAAGAATTGATCCACTTACTGACAGGCCCTATTGAACAACTGTTCTACACAAACACCACAAACACTAGATACGTCACTGTCTGCTTATTGATACAGTATAATCTAAACTGAAACCAAGAAAATTCATCCTCTTGGCCTCATCAACCTGTCTATAATTTCACTTAGTTCACAACAGGCACACCAGCCAGAATGACTGATGACTAAGAGTGTCAGAAATCTGATGGAAGGTGAAAGCTGACACGATCCAATCGCTTTCCTTAGAAAGCTTTTCTCTATCTGCTGAGCCAGTGCAGATGGTGAGCACGGCGCCAGGCGAAACTGACTGTTTAGTCACAAAGCACAGATCTGTGGCGATGGCTGGGGATCAGTGGCAGCCTCTGTGATTGGAGGCTGTGAAAGGAATGACAATGACACTGTGAAAGTGAAATTCCTCTGGGGAAGTGGAGAGGAGTATTCCCATAACCTTTCACTTTATGTTAGTAACGTTGTCATATTTGGAAATGTATTTGGTGGGTGGCATCAGAATATGAGGCTAATACCATTCTACCCCGGCCAGTAAATTCTAACAGCTTCTCCTGCCATCAGAAAACGTTGCTGGTATCTATTATTTGTACATTATATTGTTGCTTTCTCGTACCTTAGCCCTAGGAAGCCAATTACCTTGACCTCCTTTTGAGAACACTGCTCATTGTACCAGTGTAATTTTTACTGGCACCCCCCTGTTAAAATGGTGTTAGTAAAACTAAACTATGTTTTGTCATTCAGTGCTTTTCTTTAGTTATAGCAATTATCAGGATACCCTGGTGTGTAGATATCCCTGGGCACAAGCCTTAACTTTGCTGTTGACATTTCACTAATTTGTGAAGTTTGCGTGCATGCCCATTCTGCACATAATTAAAATGTTTCTTATAAAACGGATAGCTCTGGTTCTAAAATCTGATTGGTTGAGCCATGTTCAAAGCCATATGCAATGCAGTTTGTAATGTACGCACACCCATGACCACCTCACAACATGTGATGCCCATATTAATGCACAGAGGCTTTAAAGGGTTGGTTGCCATTTATTTCAAAACTCACAGAAAACTGTGATCTCAGGGGAGAAACACAGGGCTATAGATTGCTCCGTTTAGCCATTGTTAATAGGCTGAGGTCATTCAGGGTGCAGGGACCACTGCTGAGGACCATCTTTTATGGAGTGATCTGCTGTAGCAGCATAGTCATTCCCATAGACAGGAGGAGATTAGGCAAATGAATGTGGAGGGCTTGTTCTGTCCTGTGATGTTCACTAGACCTGGTGCAGGTGGTGGGAGAGAGGAGGATGTTAGCCAAGTTAACATCCATGTTGGAGAAAGCCTCTCACCCCACGCATGAGTCTCTGACAGCACTGAGCAGCTCCTTTAGTGACCGACTGCTTCAAGTGTGTGAAAGAACATTACCTTCCTGCTGTGGTTAGAATTTACAGCAATTACTGCTCCCAGTAGACCACATGCAACCTCACTTACAGCCTCACTCACAATCTCGCAACCTCACTTACAGCCTCACTTACAGCCTCACTTACAGCCTCACTTACAGCCTCACTTACAGCCTCACTTACAGCCTCACAACCTCACTTACAACCTCACTTACAACCTCACTTACAACCTCACTTACAACCTCACTTACAACCTCACTTACAGCCTCACTTACAACCTCACTTACAGCCTCACTTACAACCTCACTTGCAGCCTCACTTACAATCTCACTTACAGCCTCACTTACAATCTCACAACCTCACTTACAGCCTCACTTAGTCTCACAACCTCACTTACAGCCTCACATACAGCCTCACAACCTCACTTACAGCCTCACTTACAATCTCACAGCCTCACTTACAGCCTCACTTACAAGCTCACTGATGTAAATATCTGACAGAATTTTTTTGGACATTCTTGTGCAATATTCATTACAATACTGTGTATTATATTATATTATACTATAATATTTATATTTTATAATACTATAATTTATAACTATAATACTATATTTATTGATACAACATGATGTGTAATATTTTAATCCACCAACGTGCAATGTCCCATGTACTACATGTACAACATTGGGATAATAATAATAATAATAATAATAATAATAATAATAATAATAATAAACTTTATATATAAAGCATATATACGTTTCTCAGAGTGCTTTCCATCAACAGTAGAACATTAAAAGTAAATTAACATTAAGGTAAAACAACACACAGAGTAAATGATGAATAAAACAAACATAATACAGAAAACAATAAACTCATTGGATATTAATAATAAAATGAAATAATAATAACAATTAAAATGCCATGGAAATGCGGATTTGAATAAGTATGTCTTAATTTACCTTTTAAATACAGTAAAATCATTAAGAGCTCTCAGGTCATCAAGAAGAGAATTCCACAGATTAGGGCCGTAATGAGAAAAAGCCACCCTTCCAATTTCGTGCTGAGTGGACGGAACCATCAGCATGTTCCTATGAGCTGATCTCAGGGCTCTTGGTGGAAGATCTAATAATCATATCACTGAGGTACTGAAGGGCCAAGCCATTGAAACATTTAAAAACCAACAAGAGCATCTTAAAATCAATACTAAATGACGCTGGTAACCAGCTGTTTGAGAATGGGTGTAATCTGAGCCCTTGTTTTTGTTCTAGTCAGGATTCTGGCTGAGGTACTCTGGACTCTCTGTAAGTGTGAAATAGACCTCTTTGATAGATCTGATAGTAAAGCGTTACAGTAGTCTAGTCGGGAAGACACAAAAGCGTGAACAAGTTTCTCGCAGTCAGCTTGAGAGAGCATGTTACGCACCCTGGATATGTTTCTGAGATGAAAGAAAGTCTTACAGACGTTGCTAATATGAATTTTGTCAGTGTATCATTCAGCAGTGTAAATATTATTCAGAGCTTTTGTTAATTTATATATTCATATTCTTAACTGTTTTATGTTTTGTAAATACTAAGAGTCTCTTTTAATACCAGTCTCTATTATAGAGAACTTAACTGTCCATTTGTTGCTGTAACACTTTGAATTTCCTGACTGTGGCACTAATAAAGGTTTATCTTATCTAACTGACCAAACAGAGCCAGCTTCTTGAGCTAAAAGCTAAAAACAGCCCCAGACTAGCCCTATAGTTCCTGTAATTCTAAATTCTTTAGAGTAATATTCTCTTCAGAAAGAGGACAAAAATGTACTCCTCTAAAAACTTTGAATAGACATAATGGTATTGAGTTTGATGGAGAGGCTACACCAATTCAATATTATAACTTAACCTTCACCCTCATGTTGTCTAGCAACAGTGCTCACTGTTAACGTACTACATTATGTTGTAAAAGAATAGTTTATTGTGTACTCCGTATTGTGTCAAACGTGATCAGTTGCAGAAATTTCATGATAAAATTGCAGAAATGCACTGACTCTCATGGCAGATTACTTTAATACTGTCTTCAGTTTTGTATTTATTTATTATTCAACAGTTGAGCACATTACCATCACAACACTGAGCGCACATTACCAAAAACAGATTTAGGGCAATGAAGAAACAACATGAAAACTTACCAAAAAATCCAACATAATAACAATCTTCAGCATTAATTATCTCATCATTTTAGCTAGAATCCTTACACCTTCAAAACAGGTTGACATATAATGTCACATGAAAATATACCAAACAACATTCGAGCAATCAGAAAACAACTTAAGACATGCCCTTCTTGATGTGTTCAATGATGTTGTATTTTTTTGTCATTTTGTCATGTGATATTTCTCTACTATTAATCTGTTTTAGAGGTGTGTCAAATTTTCTAGGTAACCTTTAACATCCTCACTGAGAGACAAGCAACTGAAATGACACTTTATGGTAAAATCTGAACATAAACTACAAATACAAAAATTGTACAATAACCTGCTCATTTTAATTTGACTTTTTAATTCATTTTAACTCATCTGTGTGGTGATGCAACATCACTAATAATTTTTCAGCATTTGGTCCAGTTTAGTCCTTGTGATTTTGGCTATGAAGCCATTACTGGTTTGCATTCAGACAAGAAAATGTTGTGTTTCTAGTGAACATGTTGGTTTTTAGCCTACTGTACCTCTACCGATTGGTAGAGATGGCATTTTGTTAGGTTCAATGCCTTATTCAATAAGATATCGTGATTTTAATGTGCTCTACCAAATGGTTGAGCACAATGTTAAAGGGTTAAAATAGTGATAATTAATTTAGTCTATATTTTTTTAAGATTGCAAGTTTTCCCCAAATAATCTACAGAATTATTAGAATGTTAGTATTTGGAGAATTATTATTATTCCTCTTTTGTAAACATGGTTTTGTTTAGCATGAGTTTGATGTTGTAATTACAGGTGTGTTTTTGTATTTTTTAAATTGTTTTTTGTATTCGTAATTGTCAGCAGCTACAACTTCAGGAGTGCCGTCAATATGTTTTTTCATATTACACAACCAGGGAGTCTCAAATGTAATGCAATGTCTGTATAAAATGAAAATGGTTTTAGAAACAAGCTGTGAGGGAGGAGTGAAGCCTGTTTGGCCATGTCACCAACATGGTGGCCATCTTAAATAACACGATCTTAGACTCCGCTTCTTTCACGAATGGGAAGGTAGGTGTGTGACACATCAGACTGGATGAAAAACAGTGTTGTGCTTCATGTCAGCATAACTTTATTCATTCTCATTTTAAGTCAGTGATTTGATGTGAAACCAGGGGACTACAGAATGTATATAATATTCAGTGTAACATGTTGTTAAGGTTGTTCTTTTCTCTCGTTCATTTCAGCAAAATGTCTGAATGCTAGCAAAGCATCAACAGTGCTGTCTTTAAAATGAACAGCATTTTGTATTTTCAGAGTCAGCGGCTACCTTACATGACCCCACAGATAGAAATCCAAAGGGGTTAAATCGGAAGAATGTGCTGGCCACTGGAGCACTAAAACCAATCCACTTTTGGGCAAACTGCACACTGAGACAGTCTGTGAAAGCATCATTCTTCACATGCCTCTACAGAGGAAAATCACTGTTTTTACATGAGCACCAAAAGCACAGCCCTGCTTTTCTGGTGATATTCTCTACCAGTCTGATGTGTCGCACACCTACCTTCCCATTTGTAAAACTGAACTTGAATCCAAGATGTCCAAAGAGGTTTCCTCTTTCCCCGACAGCCCGTGTCTAAAATTGGATCACTGTTTATATGTTTATATGGGTTTTTGCTTACGTTTGAGACATTTACAGCATTTAGGCAGACACTCTTATCCAGAGTGATGTACAACAGTGTTTTGATTCCATTAAGAGAATCATCTCAGTTAGTACAGACAGGTTACAGACCAAGCTACTCTTCAGTTCAGACACTGTTAGAACTAAACCATCACTAATACCTAGAAAGAGGTAAAGATATACACAATATGAACTTTACAATACGTGTTTTAAACTAGTGCTCACTTAAGTGCTCCACAAAAAGATGCTCTTCAGTCTGTGTTTGAAGACTGTGAGGGACTTTGAGTGCGAGATTGTTCTACCATCTCTGTGCTAGGACACAGAAAAGTCTTTATGCTAGTCTTCCACATGTCTTGAAGGATGGTGGGTTTAGTCAAGCCGTACTGGAAGCTTGAAGGGTTTGAGGCTCGAGACTTAATTGTTGCCATTAGGTAGCGAGGAGACGTGATTATTTTTTAATTGCAATTTAATTTAGTGCAAATTAGTGGATATAAATCGAGCATTTGTTTTACTATTTTAAGTGTTTATGAATGTGTGTACATACTATTACATGAACAAGTATAATCTGTGCCCACGATTTGCACCATTTTGTCTGTTTTCTCCCCCTCACAGCGCCCCTTACTGGGGAAGCTGAGACTACAGTGTGCTGAGCTGCTGGAGGGCCATGGTGTGCCTGTGCGTAACCCTTCAGTCTTTCACTTCCTGTGGGTGGTGGACTTCCCCCTTTTCTTGCCCAAAGAGGATGACCCAGCCCATTTAGAGTCTGCACATCACCCCTTCACTGCCCCTGTACCAGAGGATGTCCATCTACTCTATACCCAGCCCATCAAGGTGTGTCTGTGCACTTCAGTGCTTTTTGATCTCTGTATGTTCACATCCCAATCACATCGCTCATCCTGATGTGTTCTAGTCCTACAACTAGGAGAGTCTCGCGGGAAACCATGTTTTTCATAAATATGAAACTGAATCCTCTGACTCATATTATCATCACATTCCTTGAGGGGGAAAGCTGAGAGATTCAGAATAGCACAGCAGACTTTTGCAGGTGTTTTCAGTGTCCGTCTGACACCACTTTGCAGCGGTCAGTGCTGGTAGCCGTTTGTGCCCCAGGCAAGGTGAAACCTTCGCTGCTTTCTTTTTGAATTACATCCACACCATTCCTTCCATTTAATTCCAGTCTCCTCCCTCAGGTGCGCGGCCAACATTACGACCTGGTTCTGAATGGCTGCGAGATCGGCGGCGGCTCCATCCGCATCCACAATTCAGCCCAGCAGCTCTACATCCTGGAGAATATCCTCAAAGTAAAGTGTCTGCAACAGAAAAAAAAAATCAGTTCTTAAGTGCACTCTGGCTGTTGAGTATCCCCACATCACAGGTTTTCTAGAGCAGCGCTTTTCCACTACTTCATCATGAGCGCTTCTCTCACTTAACACTCCCACTCCCTTCAATCAGCTCGCAGCCCCGTCGCTGTGGTAACCCGCTAGGCTATATTTAATGCTTAAACAATGGCTTTAGTTGCCGAGAGCTGGGCAAAAGGAACATTACAGCTTAGTGCTTTTATACATGCCTACACAGTACCTTGAGATTTGTTCCCACAAGGCAAAGCTATTTTAGGGACTTTAGTCTGTTTTGTTTCCTTTAAAGTGGGACTGCAGGTTTATGCCGTTTGATCTTTCAAGGCTGTGTAACGGCATCTCGGAGTGCTTTTCCAACCAAAGCTTTTGGGGGATGTAGAGTTTAGAGGTGGGCTTTTTAATCATGTTTGCTCTTAGAATATCCATATTTTTAATCACAGTATTTGAATATCCCAATGGGGAGCTGTGTGTAAGAAACGAGGAGAAAGACTTGTTGGTTTACTGATTTTTTTTCAGATGTGTATGATTTAAAAGCGCCGGATGACCAACAGAACGTGAATTTGAATTTGAAATCTGTTTTAAGATGTAGCCCAGCTTACAAATCGCTGTTTCACTTAATATGACGCAATTTCTGCTGCCTGTATGGCAACGTTTCTGCATCCTATTTAATTTTTTTTTTTAACGCCTAGTTAAGTAGACAAATGCTAAGATGATTCAAGGGTCTGTATATTCAAATATCCACACCAGTACCTTCATAATTCATGACCTGTGCGCTACCTGCTGTGCTGTGTGCTTACAGGAAGACCCATCTCTCCTCTCACACCTGTTGGAAGCTCTGGACTCTGGAGCCCCACCGCACGGCGGGATCGCATTAGGTAAGCCCAGACCGTGACACCTGCTACCCTCAGACACTGCAGATCCATCAGTCTGAGAAAAAGAATAAGGTCATAGCAGGGCTGCAGTGACTGAAAGACTTTCTAAAGTTATCTCCTCATATCAGCCAACACCGGTCATGCTCCGGGCTAAAATTGATTGTGCGACGGAGATTACTTGGCAAGGCCGTGACTGTTCGAGGACTTGAGTCTTGAGTGAGATTGTCACCGTGTGAGCTTAGGAACATGCCCTTAGTAAAGCACTGGCCCAAAAAACCATCTTACTTTCTCTCCAGTCTGCACATGCAGTATGTCTGCAAACTTTGAAATCAGTGATCAGTGCTGTTTATTCTCCTTCATCAGGACTGGACCGGCTGGTGTCCATCATTGTGGGAGCTCCGAGTATCAGGGATGTCATCGCCTTCCCCAAATCCTTTAGAGGTCACGACCTTATGAGTAACGCCCCAGATTTTGTGTCGGAGGAAGAGTTGAAGCCTTACCACATCTCTGTGGTGTGGCCCAGCATAGAGGACAAACAGCCCTGACCACTCCATTCTCCTCTATCCTATAGCCTGTTAAGCTCTGTTTATGAAGGTGAGAGACTGAGGCAGGTCTACCGTGGTCAATGTATGTCATTGGTGATTGGTTCAGAGCTACAGAAGAACTCTGACCCTTATAAAAGAGTCACAGAGCGTCTGTTAGAGAGGCATGGCAGAAAAATGGAAAAAAGCCACTGAGAAAGCTTCCCATGTCTGTGAAATAAATTGCGTGCCATTAATAACCTGCTCTGTATGCTGTCCAGATAATATTGCCAGCTCAAGAACATTATTCCAGCATTACTCCATATTTTTGTGTTGTTTGTGAGCAGGGAAATCAAAAACTGCTGGACTTAAGCCATCCTCAATTGGACATCCCTGATAATTCTGTAATTTACTGTGCTTGTGTATCGCTCTGTTGTGCTCTACTACTGTGATTTCTGTACTGACCATTTTTCATACTAATATTAAAGACAGTACATTGAGAGACTCATATTTTTGCCATGACTTCCAACTGGTCTAAAGTGTGAGAGCGAGAGAATGTTCCAGTAGGGGGTAGCCATGTTCCACGGTGCTGCAATTGCTTTTCAGACCTCCTGAACTGAAGCAGCACGCAATGCATATCTTACAATATCTTCAGCATTGGACTTCCAAATACAGCTCGACTTTTCTGCTGAGGGCTGATGCCATGTCTACAACAGCAGCATGCTGATCTCCTGGGCGAGGGTCCATACATCCATGACATTGAGTGTTATTTCAGACTACACCCTGCATGCCAAGGGGAAAGTAGGGAGCGGTTTTGTTGTTGCCAAAACCTGCCAATTCACTTATCACTTTTTGTTAATGATGCAGAGCTTCCATCCTGCTGTGCTGCAGGCCCACCTTTCAGTGAAGACTCACCGTCTGCTGACGAAACGCCATTTGCTATGCTGCCACTTGCCGGCACCGACAGGCTTGCACGCAGATGTTCTCATTAATTCTCCAAACACATACACGCACCCCCTCTCAACATGCACACTCAACCTGGCAACCTCTGATTTCAGGTTTTGAGGATTTGAAACTACAACAGCCAGAGTAAATTGCCCAGTCTGAAAAGGGGGATTTTGTATGCTTGAATTCCTGCATTTTCAGTTTTGCTGTTTTCCGCATGTTTGTATGTGTTCTGGGTTTGTATGCAGAAATCAGGGAAGTGGATAGTGAACTATGGGAGGAGTCTTTTTGCAGGACTGTAACAGTTATTTAAATAGCCGACTAATTTGAGTGCTTTTCTTTTCTGAATAGGAGCCAATATTGAATATTCGTAATCAGGGGCACTGATGGCTGATATTTGGGACCAATATTAATCTATCTTGTAGTGTCAACTTTAACAAACTCTTACAAACAACTTGCATCAAATGAACATAGTGCAGTATTAGAAAATAATGTAATTAAAAAATTACTTTGTAAACAATAGACAGTCGCAAAAACAATGAAAAGCACCAAACGGGGTTCAAGTGCTGATTCTGATCATCAGAAAAAATGTTAAATATTGGCTCTGATTATCGGTCCAGGCCAATAATTGCTCAGCTCCAGTATTGGAGTTCAGTGTGTGTTATAAGTCATTTTCAATTTTGCAGTAAAACTGAAAACTCTTGAGCTGTGACAATGATGGTTTTATATTAATACAGCACTTTCATTTTAAGGCAAAGCGTTGCACTTTTTTTCAGTAATCAAGGTCATTTGACTAACTTTGCCAAAACTAGTATGAGTACTATAGAGATTTAAGAACATATTGATGCACTTGAATATTGCAATATATATTGTAATACTGCATCAATTCTCAAAAACACAGTATTGATTTTTGATTCATAGTTTAAAATCGATGATCCCAGCAGACAGTGGTTCATTTTGTGTTGTGTTTAAACCACAGACTACAGGATAGCTATATTTTAATCTCTCCCCAGTCTTGTTAAGGTGATGTACAGTAACATTAACAAGTTTTCCCCTCTCCTGTAGAATCATCATATTGGAGAGATGAGGTTTTGTTCTGACTGCAACCTTATATAAAACTATCTGTATGTGATCCTCACTTCAGTAACAATGAAAAATGCAAACAAAGGAAAAACATGAAAAGACGAAGCATCTGTTGTTATTGCTTGGCGCTACAGGTATATAAAGGGAATCTCCCTTGTTTAAGCAGATTGAGAACAGCCAGGCCAATCATGCTTACTTTAGAATATGGAAGCTCCCAGATGAAAAAATCACAAATAAAGCACAGCTGACAGCGAGGCATTAGAGTCGAGCATAAATTCACTGGTGGCCCAGTTCCAGGCCCCTACTGCTGTTTGCAGAGCGAGTGAAAGACTACAGAAATTGTTGTTTAACTCTTGCTCAGAAATTCCCCCGTCCTGCTATTGCTCTCTCGCTGCCACCCCACATTTATTCCTGCACTCAAACTGCTTAAAATAACCTGTCGTCTGTGCTTGAAATACACAGCAAAAACACGAAAGGTCAGGTAAAGGACTGCGATATTCCTCCCCACCCTGTATCACCACTTTGAATTGGCACGTTTCCCCACCGCGGTGGCTCTCCGGGGCCAGGGAGGAAGAGTAATTATAATGGATTCCAGCTGAGAGGCCTTTTTTTCACAGCTTAATTTGTCTCTGTGTAAATCTTCCCCATTTTGTAATCTCTTGGGACAGAGTAAGCCAAGTGGATGCGGTCAGTAGGGAGGACTACTTTAGGTAGCTCATAGACGTGAAGAAGGGATAATGAGCTCGGGCTGATGGACTCTGAGCATTCGTAGCTAATCTAAAAGGAGATTCGGAAGATATCGCCAGGTTGCTGTTCATCAATAAAAATGTCTTCAATTTCCAGCCCAAAAGATTTACACACAATTTCTATCTGAAAATGTTCTCAAAAGATCTCTACTGCATTTAAATTTCTACAAGCCTCATAGATTCAGGCTTGTGCCTACACTATAAAACCTCAGGCACTGAGTATCAGCCACCACTGTAGTGTATGCGCCTCATGACTGGATTTTAAATTGATAGTCATATGCTAGTAGTTAGGTTGTCATTCAAAGTCAAAGCCATGATGGGATGCCATTGGTATTATTCCATTCGTAGGGAAATTAGATAGGAACTGTTGAGAGAGTGAAATAAAGAAGGAAATGTTAACCCAGAAGCTTTAGAGTAATAGTCTGAATTCTTAACTAAAGAAAAGTAAGTTTTCTTTTACCACAGATGTGCAAGAACAAGGTGAAATTCATGCCCTGTTATTTGTGTAATAAAGGTCTGAAACCTGGGGGTTTGCTTCATGTAGGTAAGTTGAATAACCAGAAATGCCAGCACAGACTCGGTTCAACACTAATATTTTTCAGGAATCATCCTGACATAATATCGGACTTGTTTTGGACTCTTTTGGTGTCTCACAGCGTGTGACCGGGAGCACACACTGTTACTGCCACACTGGATGTAGTTATCTCAAAACGGTCTCAACATACCAGCTTCTGTTAAAGAGGTCACATTTTCAGATCATTACTGTGTTTTAGTGGTTAGTTTTAAGAAAATGGTTCTAAATGAAAGCATATCTGCACTTTTCATTAGCAAAGCGTACACTTCACCATGCAAACCATCTGATTCTGTCGATGTTCTGCTGAATAACTAAAAAATGATTAGTGTTATGGATGAGATTGCACTAGTTAGAAAGAATATCATGCCAACAGAAAGCACCATGGGGAATTGCTCCTGAAGGTCGACTCCAAATGAGTTCACTTCATTCAAAATGCAGCTGCAAGATTTCTCACTAGCAACAGAAGAAGAGAACATATTACCCCCACTCTTAAATCCTTACACTGGCTACCAGTATGTTATAGGACTGTAAGGTTATTTTACTGGTCTGTAAATCACTTAATGGTGTAGGACCAGCATGCTTATCAGATATGCTGCAGAGACATGAGCCGTACTCTCAGATCACTAGAAACCAGTTAGTCCTGCCTAAGGTCAAGACTAAACAATCAGTCCTGTCTAATGTAAAGACTAAACACAGAAAAGCAGTATGTAGTTGCTCTGCTGCTCTTAAATGGAACCGGTTGACACAGAACACTAGAAGAACCAGACTGTAGAGACATATATAGTATACTTAACAGCACTATTATCATAGTTTCCTGTAAAATTATTTTTTTCCCTTTTAAATCAATTGTTTATTACTTAATTTATTTTAAATGTATGTTCTTTTTGCATCTTTCTTCTGTTTAATCTCTCTTAATTGTCTTGCGTATTATTTTTAATCTGTAACACATTTTGAATGGTTGTGGTGCTATAAATAATTTGCCTTGTGTGTTGTTATCCTGCACCGATACCTCTTTTTCCTTTTTGATACAAAACTTGTTCCTTTAGTATCAGCCAATATGGGGTACCATTATTGATACCAGCTATAACTAACCTAACTTGTCTATAAATCCTAATATTTATTAAGTCTTTCAACATTAACACATTAACCTGGAATCTGGAAATCTTAGTGGAGTTTTTTATTTGTGAAGTTTGACCTCAACTTCCTCCCATTACTCGTGTTCAGAGTTGCTGAATTTGCCATTTTGCAGTAATTTTTTTGCAGTTTTGAAAATGCCATTGCACTAAAAATTCAACAACAAAGACAAAGAATGGAGAGGTCTGTAATTTTTATTGTAGGTACTTTTCAGCTGCGAGAGACAGAATCTAAAACAAATCCAGAAAATCACATTATATGATTTTTAAATAATTAATTAGCATTTTTTGAATGAAATAAGTATTTGATCACTTACACGCCTATTCTGCATTAATTACCTGCACCTGTTTGAACTTATCGGGGCGGCACGGTGGCTTAGTGGTTAGCACATTTGCCCCTCAGCCCTGAGGTCTTGGATTTGAGTCCCCTTCTGAGTGGAGTTACCATGTTCTTTCCGTGTCTGCGTGGATTTCCTCTGGGGTCTCTGGTTTCCTCCCATGGTCCAAGAACATGGAGGTCAGGTGAATTGGGTACTCTAAATTGTCCGTCTGTATGTATGTGCAAGTGTGATGGATTGGTGCCCTGTCCTGGACTTAGTTAAATAGTGTAATGCCCTGCCAAGCGCCCTGTGAGGGGGTAGGGGACTAACTGCGACCCTGATAAGGATTAAGCGGGTGTGATAATGGATGGATGGATGAACTCATTATCTGTATAAAAGACACCTGTCCCAGCCATGACCCATCTTCAATGGTCTTACTGAGGGATGGAGGTTGTTGGCCATAATCTCACGATACATGACCCCATCCATCCTCCCTTCAATACGGTGCAGTTGTCCTGTACCCTTTGCAGAAAAGCACCCCAAAGTATGATGTTTCCACACCCATGCTTCACGGTTGGAATGGTATTTTTGGGGTTGTACTCATCCTTCTTCCTCCAAACATGGCTAGTGGAGTTGATACGTAAAAGCTCTATTTTGATCTCTTCTGACCACATGACCTTCTTTAGGATCACCCAGATGCTCATTGGGGAATTTGGACCTGGACATGTGCCGGCTTGAGCAGGGGGACCTTTTGTGCCCTGTGGGATTTTAAACCATGATGGCGTAGTGTGTTACTAATGGTCCTCTTTGAGACTGTGGTCCCAGCTCTCTTCAGGTCATTGACCAAGTCCTCCCATATAGTTCTGGGCTGACTCCTGACCTTTCTCAGAATCATCCTTACCCCACGAGGTGTGATCTTGCATGGAGCTCCAGACCGAGAAAGATTGACAGTCATCTTGTGTTTCTTCCATTTTCTAAGAATTGCACCAACAGTTGTTACCTTCTCACCAAACTGCTTGTCTACTGTCCTGTAGCCCATCCCAGCCTTGTGTAGGTCTGCAATTTTGTTGCTGGTGTCCTTGGAGTATGATTGATTGAATGTGTGGACCGGTGTCCTTTATACATTTAACATGTTCAAACAGGTGCAATTAATACAGGTAATGGGTGCAGAATAGGAGGGATTCTTAAAGAAAAAACCAACAGGTAAGTTATGCAAATGCAAATTATTTAAAAATCATACAGTGTAATTTTCTGGAATTTTTATATTCTTATATTTTATGTTTATAAATGGGTGATTAATCATGCTGAATTGAAGACTATTCTTGTGATTAACTTGACTGAAGTCAGTTGACACTATTGATATTTCTATAATGCCACTTTTTAAATGTATTTATTGACACACTGGCTTGACTACTGGATTACTAGGCCACTAAGCAATTGGTATAGTCTAGTGGTAGCAATACTGCCTCACGTGGCAGACTGCGGATGAGTCGTTGGGCAAGACTCCTAACACTACATTCACCTACAAATGTTCTAGAAGACTATCTAGACTTCTATTGGATGTCTGCTCTATCAATAAAAACCCCATTTTTACTACTTCTGGACAAACCATATGACTGAGGTCTTGTTTGCTTTTAAGTTGCTTATATGGTATCTTAACTATTAGGAAATGTTCTACATATCAAAGAGATGCCTTCAAGTATTACACTGTTCCATAAACCTCACGTTGGAGGTGTCATAAACTCAGTAAGTTTAATTTGTATTGATGTGTAACTTAATACTTTGGGAGAAGATAAGGTTATATGTTAACATTATCCAACTATAAAACGGTGTGCAGCTGATACATAAAGCAGATCAAATCTCAGCAGACATGCGTTGGCACCTTTGAATGTCATCCGTCTCTTTCAGACATCCACTACTTATTTCATAAGTTAGCAAAGAATATTCCACATTCCACTGAGTCGCCAATACTGTATACACCATAACCAACTGCTCATTCCTCAACCTTTCTGCCCTTTTCAGTCTTAACACACTCAAGGTGAAGGTCACATTTATGTAACGCCAGCCTAGACTAGCCAGCAGACTTGAGGCAAGAGCAAGGAGAACATTGTTAAGTGGTCAGTGAACAGTCTGGCTGCAGATGAGGCTAATTATCTACAAATCTTGCACAGAGACACTGTCTGAACAACACACACAATTAGCAGCTTCAGAAGGTAAAAGACAGAAGGTAATTTGCTGCATTCACAGGGTTTCATACCAAATGATATTCAATATGTCTGCAGAGGAATTTCACTGGGAAGTGAGCATTACACTATATTGGAGAAAAGTATTCGGACACTTGCTTGTTTCTTTCCAAATCAAGCGAGGTTTATCCTGCTTTTGTTTGAGTATCTACTATCCAGGCTATTGGAGCATTGCTGTGAGGATTTGATTGCATTCAGTGACACAAGTGTTATTGAGATCAGGATGTTAGATGACCATCATCTCCAACTCCCCAACTCTTCCCAAAGGTATTGGGTGACGCACCATCACTCCAGACTACACAATTCCACTAGTCCACAGTTCAGTTACCCTGCCTGGCATAGGCATGATGCCAATCCTATCTACCTGCTCTAGAGATTGGTAGTACTTCTCTACATGTGCATTTGCACATCTGTGTCAGCAAGGGGTGCAACTAAAGTAGCTGAATACATTCATTACAAGGGGTGCCCACATACATATCGACATACAGTGCAGCACATATACTGTACAGAGCAGTGGGGGACATACTAGAAATGTGGTAAATCATTCAAAAAGGGAATATTTCATGAGAAGCAGTACAAGTGAGCAAAGCAACTGACAATGAGATTCCCCCTCAGCGGCTAATAATGAAAATCAAAGGCACGTTGAGCAGCATTGGGCTAATACTGAAAGACCCGTTTTGAATGACTCCCCTTGCTTTTTGCTGGACACTTTGCAAATATTAGACATGCTGCTCATAATAGAGAACCCCTATTGGATTTTTCATGAGGTTGGTGCAGTTGGAGGAGCCTTTGAGGACAAGGTTCCTGAAGAGTGTGAGACTCCTTCTAAAGCTGGGAATCGGTGGAAGAATGAAGCAGGGGTGGCACTGATGGTCCAGGCTAGACTGCATTAAATCACAGCTTTTTTTAATTGGCCAAAATGAAGGTTCAGCCAAAACTTTTCCCCCCATTACCCCCAATTGTAGTCAATCAGCCAAGACATGTTTGGTGTCAGAAATGTGCTTCTTTGTACTGGGGCTAAAAGGCAAATGTAACTAAAAAGCAATGGAGGCTAATGGGCAGTGCAAACTGCATGCCTAAATCATCACACACTTCAAACTGTCTCGATTTGAGAAGTGATCTCAAATAGACTCGATTATGCAGTTTCTGTTGCTCTACAGCAAACCGTTATGTGTAGAAATGGACAAAATAAAAAGTACACTGCCACCATACACCTTTGTCCATTTTGAGCCACATACCTTTATACCCCCTTCTACTGAGGCAGACTATCGATGTGTGAGCTTTAAGTGCATATGTGTGAGTTAAGTGTCTGCACTCATTTGGCGATTGCCAGCCATCCCCTGGGAAAAGGCGGGAAAAAGCGTGAGAGTTCAAGAAGGCAATGGGGCAGAATTATTTAAAGGTACAGTAGCACGTTGAGCCATTCCGTGCTTATTAAAACTCATTAAGAGAGGCTTGCTGCTTGGTTCCCGGGGGCTTGAAGGAGATTGCATTAATGATGCTGAATGAACAGCGGGCCAGAGCAAATGCACGAATCCATGTTGCCCATTAGAGCCTCTCTTACAGCATCGAGAGCTTCAAGTGGCGATGCACTGCTTCAGCTGTGTGACAAATCTTTTTCATACATTGTTTTTTTCTCATTTTTGCTTTACATTCAAGCACGTGAGGCTTATTTTTAAAGGTGTTGTTCCACTGCTTCTGCACCACTCACTGTGACACTTTGACCGCTGTTTTATACGAGGAATGGCTGCCACGTTCGTCACTGCTTGTTTTGGCAGGCAAGATTGAGACGTGTGTCTGGCCCCTCCCTCATTCTGCCAAGACGTATTGGGGCTTGAATAATAGATAGTCTGTCAGGCTTCCTGATGTCATTTGCTGTCAATATTGAAACAGCTTGTTTCGCACAGTATGCTAAGGGCCTCGTCGCACAGCGCACGCCTGCAGAATTATTCAGAGGGCAAAAATAAACACATTCACTGTGGTTAATTTGGACCCATGCCCACAGCGTTGGATGGAGGTAAGGTAATATTGACCAGCAGGCCTGTTGCTTCCACATAAAAAAAAACTGATGGCAGATCAATACAGTAAATGGTTTGGTTTGGACACATCTGCTGTTTTCACTGCTATTTAAATACAGGTATGCAGGATCATAAAGAAATGGACATTTATAAGCAGCAGACTTCTCATTTATCTCAAGTGAAAGGCAATCTGTTCCATTCATGCTGTAAAGGCCTTAGATCTTCTCTTCTGAAGACATCATAGGTTGAGTTAGTGTTGTTACCTGATATCATCATTCAATTCCAAAGAATTGTTCTCAACCTGGTCTTGGGATCAAGTCCCCACCTGGGTGGAGTTTCCATATTTGGCGTGGGTTTCTTTTGGGGTCTCTGGTGTCCTCCTGAAGTCCAAAAACAAGGAGGTCTGGTGAATTTGGTACTCTAAATTGGGTGTGTGTTCACCCAGTGATGGACTGGTGCCCAATTCTGGGCTTGGATAGGATAGTCTGTATTGCACCGCCATGCTCCCAGTGAGGATGTGGGGGACTAACTACGACCCTGTTCAGAACCCAAGTAACACAGAACGTTATACTAACGTTCTGGTATCGTTCTTGCATGGTTCTGTTAAATGACAACGTTCCTGGAACGTTCTTTGAAGGTTTTGACTAAAGTTTGAACAAACCTAGATATAACGTTCCAACCTAACGTTAGCCTAACGATGAACGAATGTTCCCTGTTTGTCACCTGACTGGGTGTATAATATTAATAACAACATTAAGGGAATGTTCAAAGAACGTTCACACTAATGTTCACACCTAACGTACTGAGAACCAAGCAGGAACTCCACACCATAACGTTCTGTAAACGTTAGAAGGTAATGTTACCATGACCTAAATGGAATGTTCTCGCAATGTTTTTGCAATGTTCTTGTGTTAGCTGGGAATAACATTAAGGGAATGTTCAAGGAATGTTATAGCCTAATGTTCACATCTAACATACTGAGAACCAAGCAGGAACTCCACACCATAACGTTCTGTAAACGTTAGAAGGTAATGTTACCATGACCTAAATGGAACATTCTTGCAATGTTCTTGCAACGTTCTTGTGTTAGCTGGGAATTAAGCAAATAAGACGATGGATGTATCTCAACCTGTCTGTTTAAAGGCTTGGTCCAGGACTTTCTTTTAACCAAGAATAAGTTCTTCATTTTTGATGAGGGAGTGATTTTTAGTTCAATAACGAGTCTGCACATGAAACTACAATGAAGTTTGACATGGCAGCCTTGCAGGTTTGAACTCTAAAGCCTTAATATAACAAAGAACTCTAAATGCTGCCAGTAGAAAACAATTACATCTGTTAGCTTAGCATTCTGACAGCTCTATATGAAAACTTTTCATTGGGAAACAGGCGGTTGTAAAACATGCCTTCCTTTTGTGCATCCAAGGATCCAAACACTGTGTAATCACAAGAGTGAACTCTAGTGATTGCTGTTCGATTGAGAAGCCTTGGGATACTTGGTGTTTGTTTGCTATCTGAAGGACAGCTCTGGAGAACTGGCTCTCTTGCTTGAGCCGTGAGCGAGATAGTTGTTTACTGACTTGTTTACACACTTATTTACAGACACTTTCAGACTGATTACTGGGTTGGGTGTCTTAAGACTCAGGATGGACAGTGCATGTGTAGAGCCAAGACGTCCAGTCTCTCCACATGTATTTTTAGAAAACGGCCTTTGTCTTGTTTTATTTCTTGGACAGACATTCTAATTCGTTTAAATCAAGTCAGGCTGTGCTTCTTCCTAGGCACGGTCGTGTTATTGTCTCCGAGTCAGACACTGCGGACATTATCACAAGAGAGAAATGTCTCTCTCAGTGCCGCTTTGCTTCCCACACCATTAAGATCGGTTCAATGAATGAGCTCCATATTTCAGTCGCTGAAAAGCCCTGTGCCATTCCACCCGACCCGCTGTGGTCAAACAAACCCAACGAGCCAAGAAG
Organism: Crenuchus spilurus; assembly: GCA_036984385.1. Taxonomy (NCBI): domain Eukaryota; kingdom Metazoa; phylum Chordata; class Actinopteri; order Characiformes; family Crenuchidae; genus Crenuchus; species Crenuchus spilurus. Next base: position 37,716 of record BRDA01004670.1, read on the forward strand.
CCAACTGTTATTAGTTTTACATATTAAAATATAGGCTAGCGAAAGGCCATAGCCTATATCAATTTTCCTACAACGTCATATCTTCACACGTATGACCTTTTCAAAAACAATGTGCTGTTCGGGGGGCTCGGTAATTGTGATGCATTTTCTTTTAAGCAAATTGATTTCTGCCACAGTTATTGAGGGATTGTCAACTTTCGTGTCACCATAATTGCTGCCTCCAACCCATTACAAGTCCAACGTATAGCACCACCAGTTTCCTAACTAGGTCATCCCAGCGGAAATTCAGCCTGTCAGTCAAAACATTCAACTGCTTGATGGTGCGTGAAACAAGGTGTGCATGCTATTTTTAGAATAGTCAGGCATTTGAGGATAGCCTTGTCTTTTTTGGAACGTGCACAGTATGAATTATATTGCATGTGTGCTCTTTGTTGGCTGCTCTGATAAATTATCCAGTAAAGATTTAGATCACTGGACGCAAATGGCTTCTTGATGCACTTTTTCCATTTCTCATGTATAACCATATTCCATAGCATCATACATAATATATAACTGAAGGCACTTTTAAGCACACTTGTCTTCTCCCTTTATCATTCTAAATATGTCCTTTGTTCTAGCTTTTGATTTTAATAGAACCTTAAAGCTGCTGTGTGATCTGGATGTATTTCCATAGGGCTACTAGTTCAGAGGCAATATTGATACAGAAAAGAGTCCGTTCTCATGGGAGGTAGAGGACTCACATCACATCACATATAGAACATGTGACACACTTATGTTCATGTTAGAAGAATCGCAGAACTTGTTGCTTTGATCTGAAATCAACGAGATTTCCATGTGAAGTTCTCCAGAGACGGGGCTTTAGAGGGCAGCTGGAAGAGAAGCAGCGCCAATATGAAAAGGAGCCATTTTTAATGGTTTGGGCACAGAGGTTCAGGAGAAGGGATAGCAGAGAAATGGCTGTGTGTGGAAGAGAAAGTGATGGAAAATCAACTCCATATATAATAACTGAGGGGCTGAGCCATTTTCTAGAAAGCCAGAAGCTAGAGATTATTCAAGTACCTCACACAATGCTCTGAAAATCTAGGATTGTGCATTACATTGTATGCTAATTATTATTGTTGTATTGGCCTGTGTAGTAACACAGAAGGATGTGAGGTCCAAGAGAACCCTTTAACAAATGTATTTTATTGTGTGTTTAAAAGCTTTATTACCAGTCTCAGGTGTTCCTGATGTGATACTGAAGAAATGCAGCACTGAGGTAACATTACATCATTTTAATCAAAATATTACAATAAAGCAATCTTACGCTGTTAGTAGTTCAACAGTGTGCCCTGTCCAGGGTTTTACTAAGATAATGTAAAGCCCTGCCCTACAAACCGGATTCCAAAAAAGTTGGGACGCTAAACAAATTGTGAATAAAAACTTGAGATGCCAACTTGAGATGCCAACATACTTGAGATGCCAACATCTAATATTTTATTCAGAATAGAACACAAATCAAAGATCAAAAGTTTAAACTGAGAGAATGTATCATTTTAAGGGAAAAATAT
>BRDA01004671.1:0-12135 GCA_036984385.1 Crenuchus spilurus
TCACATACTTTTATCACTCACAAATGTCATATTGGATCATTTTCCTAAATATATTAATGACCAAGAATAATATTTTTGTCTCATTTGTTTAACTGGATTCTCTTTATCTATTTTAGGACTTGTGAAAATTTTATGATATTTTAGGTCATATTTACGCAGGAACATAGACCATTTTAAAGGGCTCACAAACTTTCAAGCACCACTACACTATCATGTAAAGCAGCTCTGATCTGTCCTCTCTTTATTACAGAGGACGAAGGAAACTGAAAATTGTTGCCATGGACATCAACGACAACGTAGACATTTTTTCACGATCTTCTATGCTCTTCCTGTCTTTCCTTGAAAAGTCACCTTGTCAAAACCAGCTGTTCAAGGAGGAGCTGAATAAACTCTGTGATTCAAACCTCTACACAGATCCACATGTTTACAGTACTGGGACAGAGTATGGTCTTGATGCAAACCTTGAATGTGATGGAGAACTAGAAAGTGATGGGCACTGTCCCACAGTCCCCAGTAATTTTATACGTGACATTCGTCCTCAAGTCCACCTTGACATACCACGTAAGTTACCTCATGTTATTATTGTGCTTTTATTTATCACCCCCATCTCTGCAAGACTACTGGATAGGGTTGTGCAGTATTGGTATTTTTCATACCTTGTATGAGCTTGTGAAAATACTGCGGTATTATTGGCGGCGGCGGCTGCTACAGCGGAGTGCCCTCTTCGCCCCTACAGTGTGTGTGTGTGTGTGTGTGTGTTTCTGTGAAACTGGCGCTGTGTTTTGCTGACGGGCGAAGTCAGTTTATTGACATTCTTTTTGAATGTATATGTTGACTGATTGTGACTGTACTAGTTTATTATCCATTTTAGGTAAAGAAGGAAGGAATTTTAGCCCAATAAATAAACAGTAGATGATGTTAAAACAGACGTACCATCACATTGACTCGGACAGCTGTTACCCTTGTAAATGGACTGATGCTATATGAGATTCTCATCCTTTTTCCAACACAGGCATGTAATATTGGATTATTTTGCTAGACCGAGTCAAGCAGTAAGACAATCTTAAGCATACAAGTTGTTATGCCAAAGAATGGTTAAAGTAGTATATAGCTCATGATTTGGAATGGCCAACTCCTCTCCTGTTTTTTAATAAGCATGAGTTAGGGCTGAGTTTGTAAATTAATTTAGATGTAATGTGATGTGATCAAAATGTTTGTGCTGTTGTTGTCAGTTACTTTTTTTTCTAAGATGCAAGCACATAGACAATGTTCTCAGGACATTTCCACAATGTCATTGTGCCTACTGGGTTAGCTGTGAGTGTAGTAATGAGTTGGATTATTTAAAATTCTTTAATTATTTGCCATGGAAAAAAAATTGGTTGTGCTCTTTCTGGGCGGGTAGATGGCGCTCTTTCCCCATCACTTTCACACTACAATGCTCAGGCATCTTCTGATTGGTCCATCAGAGTTGGGGATCCTGCGCTTTCTTCTGAGCGTGTTGGCTCCGCAGTGACGTGTATCAACGGTAGTTGGAAAAGAGGCGGTTCCTGCATCACACGCATCAGAGGAGGCTTGTGCTTGTCTTCACCCTCCTACAGATGAGCAAATTGATGGGGAGAGCCCCCTAGTGGATGGGATGGGTTAATTGGCTACTACTTCATAGGGTGGTGGAAGAATTGGCAAAATACTAGATTAAATTATATATATATATATATATAATTAGAATTTGTTACATCCCCAATTAACATACATTAGACCAAGTTTTATAAGGACAGGTTTTCACACAGCTGGCAACACTGTTGTAATCATGTATGTGTGTGTGTGTGTGTGTGTGTGTGTGTGCCCAAGTGTTGAATGCTGAAGAAGCAGAAGCTGTCAGGGCAGTTTCTTCAGAACTCATCAGAATTGCGGATGATCTAAATTACATCATTGAAACTCAGGCTGTAGATAGTCTGACCAAGATGTTCACAATCTCTCCTGTGCATGTGAGTAATACAGAGATTTTGTTTTGCATATTTTAGTGAACCATTTCATTTGTATTGTGCTTTAATTTACAAGTGTCTTATAGTGTCTGTCTCATTCTGGCCTCTTGTGACTGCACATGATCATTATGGGTACAAGGCCTAAAAGCATATCACAGTATTTAATTAAATATTGACAATGGCATTTTTAATTTTGTATCTGAACAAATGAATAGTACTGCATAATTGCAACTGAAACAGAGGAGCTAATCAAGAAGTTTCAGTTAAGTTTTTAAGTAAATTTTTAGCTACCATGTATATGAATAATCTTGATGCGTTTTCAGAATATTGACAGTATATTTAAGTCTGTTTAAGTTGACCGACTGCTATAGCACTACTTTGTCCATTTTAGTTAAATAAGGAATTTAGGAAAGGTAAATAAACAACAGATGATATGGCCCAGACTGACCATCACATTGACCCTGGTCTTCAGTGACCTCTTTACATGCACTGAGATTCCGATACCTTTTCCCACAGGTTGGACAATTTTGCTCATAAAAGAGCTCAAAAATTATGTTGGTGTTATTTGTTTAATTGGATTCTCATCTATGTTTACGTGAAGATCTGATCACATCAGGTCACATTTATGCAGATATGGGTTTATATGTTCAAACAGAAAAAGCATAAATGGCCAAATTAACAGCAGCCACACTGACACGGCTGCCAGCAGATATGCCTGAAAATATTTACAGTCCTATTATGTAAAAATAATCAATTGATGCCCATTGTCTAAAAATGGCAATAATTGGCTGACTGCTCTGACTCAACTGTACATTAATTCTGTAGTAAGTGGGGGAAGAAATTTCTTCTTAAATGTTGGTGAATGAGGCCCATTGTACTTTCTAACATTACTTTGTGCACTGTGGCTTGCAGAGCTGGCAGAACCTCCTTACCCAGTCTGTGGAAAATTTACTGAAGGACGTGCCTGGTGCCCACACTGAGCAAGTGATCATGGCCCTCACATTCTCCTTAGTGAAGGCAGTGTGTGAACGTGCCCCTCTTCTGCTGCGGAGTTTCTTTAACGTTTTGGTGGAGTACATCTTTCCAGCCAGAATCCGGTGACCTGACTCAGGTCTTTGACTTACTAACACATCCCTGTTGTAAAATATTTTTTTTCTGCAAATGTTAGGTACTTTTGTTTGGTATAGAATGGATATTACAAAGCCTGGTTAAGACAAGTGCAACATGCGACAGAGATTTGTGTTTGGGTCCCAGCTGTACCATTGCCATGTTTATGTTCTTGAAAGCATATTTAGCTCGTTGTGTTCTTTACTGGAAATGACAGTAAAGCAGCATTGCACAAGGAAGCTGCTTACAAAGATCTGAACTATTCTTCCCGATTGTGTAATGTCTGCTTAGAGGTGTGATTTGAAGAACTTGGCTCACTGGACGTAATACTTTACAGTAATGTATAAAATGCAGAGATCCAGCTTCACATGAAACACTTCACAGAAATTGTCATGAAATGCAAAAGTGTTCATTGTGGCTAAGCAAATTGACAAGTGAAACCAAAAGATTTCACATCATCTGCAGATGCACCATTCTGAACATGTTCCTTGGAAATGTCATTTTTTCTTTAGTTAATTAGCTTTTCCACTGCTTAAAGTGCTTTTTCATTTGGAATATTTTGTTGTATTGCAGATAAATTAAACACATAAATGGACAAAATTCTCTCATTTATTTAACAGTATAACACCCACTAATATGTCAAGTTGTTCACCAAAACTGCTCCAAGTTGAATCAGAATCTGCAAAGATCCATTACCAGCAGGCACAGAACTTCATGACTTTATATTGTTGGAATGTTCTCAGTGTTGTCAGGCCAGTTGGGTTAGCATTAATTCTGCAAAAGCCTGAAGTAGGACTTCAGTTGCTCTAGTGCCAGCACTCAAAAACAAACTTATTAAACCCAGCAATCGGGTTTACCAGTAACACATGAAACACCAAACACACCTTTAGTTTTAATCCAGGGGATGTCCAACTTTTACTGCAGTGGGGACTGAAAAAATATTTGGGAGCACAACCACAAACCACATTATTATTGTTGACTTTTAATTTAGCAAAGAAAGTAGGGTAATTAAGCCTACATTGAGAAACTCATTGCTGGTTCACAGAGTTCTGGGCGTCTTTCTTTGTGTAGATTTTTTACTTGAAGCTTCTAGTAGCCATCCCCAATGTCTGTTGAGTATGCACACAAGGGCAAAAAGATGCTGTGCTATGTGAACCCTGTATGCCAACAGGGGACACAGCACAAGCTGCAGGTGAGATGTGAATCAGGTTGCTTTGGAGGTTGAATAGAGGCAATCAATTTCTTCAGGCTTAGCTGAGATGGTGCATAGCTGACAGTAAAGTATACAGTCAACTATTGACTCTTAATGGATCATATGACTGATTTGTAAACATTGTGGTTTGAGATTTAGTTATGTTATATAAGGGACTTGCATCAGGAAGTCATGAGTTTCACCACAGAAGTAGTAATACTGAAATTAATGACACCGCCAAAACCAAATTATATATTTGGAATCCTGAAATACTTGATAATTTTTACCTCTATCACAGAAATAGGAAGTAAAAAAAAATGCTCATACCGAATAACCATTTAAACCACACTGCTCTTCTGCACCACTAACAGGTTCACATTGGCCATCTTAACACTGTTGGTTTTGTTTGTTTAAAATAAAAAAAGTCAAAATCCACATCCCTCAACTCCAGTATGAAAGAACAGCTTCATGTGGCAGGCACACATTTTATGTTGTATCTTTTGAGAAGCCAAAAAGAAAATGCTACAGGGAAATACAAAAGGGTGTTTTCCCATCTCATGCTGTTACCTGGGACTGTTGTTCACAGTGTTTATGTGGGGGATTTCAATGAGAGACTGAAAGTAACCAATGGAGGCAGGGTAAAAGATGCCAATTGTTTAGTCAAAGGACTTGAATTACAATCTTGTAAATACTGGAAAAGCCAATATTGTCCAACTGTGGCCACTGTGTACTTCTGCGTATTGAAACGTTCAGTTTTAGAGTACTAGACAACTAAAAGATGTGAGAAAACAACAAACATTTAATGGGATGCTAACCTGTGGCATTGAACTAATGTTTCATTCAGATATTCCAGGTAAAATCATAATCATGCACTTTATCATAACAGGCACAAGTTGCTTAAAACTAAGCCAAAAATGTTTTAGCTTGATCAATCATCAGTCAACATCATATAAACAATTGTGCACTATTCTCACTTGGCAAATCATAACTTGCTTTCAAAACAAAGTTATTTTCACTCCTATTGGATAATAGGTGCCATCTACTAACATGATTAATGGCAATTACTTTGACATACATTCCCCAGTTATAAGCCTTAAAACCTAGGCCACAGCCAAACTAAGCCAAAATGTATCCAAAAAAAATGTGAATAGAACATAAAACTGCACAATGCAGAGTAAAGAAGTAATGGTGACATTGCAGAACATTAGCAGAAAACAACATCTACAAAATACTGAGGGATGAGAAAAGAATGGCAAACTAGTACGAGGCAGATGAGAAGAGTGTTTTTCACAGCGGGCAGCAGCTTTTGGCAGCACAGTGGCCCAGGTTTCCTGATAGCGGGTAGTGTAGGTAAAGGGGTTGTGAGCACGTCCACTGCTTCCTCCTATTTCTTTCTGTATGCCAGTGCACCATAAGCTACTAATGCAGCAATGGCCACCAGGGCAGCTCCACCATACAGCAGCACCGGAAGCTCAGAAGGCCCTGGTTCCGTTTGCACTGGAGCTACAACCTGAGGTAAGACAGGAGGCTCCTGAGCTGGAGCAGGGAGCACCTGCTCCTGCAGTGCCTGCATCTCCTGTGACTTCTGTGCTGATGTCTCCTGCTCCGGAGGTACTTGGACAGGTTCAGGCTGTGGCTCTGGTTCAGCAACAGGTGGGGGCTCTTTAACTTGGCTTGGAAGCGGTGGCTCCACAGGAGCTAGAACAGGTTCTGGCTGAACTGGAAGAGGCTCAGGTTCAGGATCAGGCACTAAGGGGGTGATGGTAATAGCAGCAAAAGGAGGAGCTAGGAGGACTGAAGATTCTGGCTCTAGAGCAGCTGATGGAGCTGAAGCTGCTAGGCTAACAAGTGGCTCCATAATGACAATTGACTCTTCTGGAGATTCCAGCAACTCGGGTGCTTTCGGCGGAGGCAAGACTTCTTCCCTAAACTCTGCCCTTAGGGCTGCCAACTCACTTTCACTGCCCAGTACACTTAGCACACTCTCCTGCAGCTCTCCCTCCTCTGTAGGCTCCCTGCCCTCTTCCAGAAGCTCCGCTTCTTCACGCTCTACATGCACAATGTCAGAGTTGGATGAGTTGTTGTCACTGCGCTCCTCAGCCAATGCCACACCCTCAGCACTGTCTAGGCTCTTGGCGTCCTCAGGGTCCATCATGGCCACCTGAGCCCAGGACTCGTGACTGGTCAAAGACACAGGCAAGCTCTCGGTCTGCCACGAGCCTGGCCCACTGTTGTCCACCACTGTCAGTAATGACTCCGGCGGGCTAAATGGCTCTGAAGCCTGCTCCCCAGACAGGATATAGATATCGTTACTGTCTTCAGCGATGATCACTCCAGGGTCGTCCACATCCTCCAAGCTGAACACCACACTCTGGAATATACAAAAAACATGACCAAAATATTATCTCTCATATTATTATTACTCATCACTGGGATTTAAGGGTTTCACAATATTAACACAGTATCTTAAAAAATATATTTTACTGAATTCAAAACATTTAAGTGTATTAAATGCTCCATCACCAACACACCCCTCTCTCTCTTCTGAGTGTTTCTCAATCTTTTGTGGAAATGAGTCAGTGATCAAAACTTTGCATCTTTATCCATCCTGTGAATCCTATCCGAATAAAGAGGAGGAGCTTGTGTGTTTTATTGCTTAAAATGTTACTTTTTGATTTTTGGGGATGTCATGACAAACATTCAAAAAAACAAAATATTCATAATCAAAATATTTTTAACAATGAAGAAAAAATCTTGACCACAAGTCACTAGGGTGACAATGTCATCACAATTGAACAGTATTGTTTTAGAATTATTTCTTTAAAAAAAAAAAAAGGGTTATCTGACTTTTATATCCGAGAATGTTTTTATATAATCGTCAATTATCATAAAACACTAACATTCAAAAATCAAAGCAGATGACAATGTTTTTATATTTACATTCACACTAATTTCTGTTACTCCATTTACCTTTTCCCAGAAAGATAAAATGGGATGTATGCACTCAACTTGGCCCATAAGAACATATTTACTGTGATGTTACTGCAGTGAATCATGGAAAGCTTTTTTTTTCACCCCCATCAAGGAAAGGTTCGTCAGTACCACACTGAGGAAGCTGTGCTTTTGTAAACGGTGCAAATAAAATAAATAAAATGTATACATTTGCATGCATTTCCTCTCTACCCGCATCTGCCCAGAAGTCTAAAAGGCAGAGTTATCTACTGATCTTCAGCTGAACAGGAAGTCAGACATCCACACAGCCAACATCACAAAACCACAGGTTTATTCATTCTGTAAACACCTGCTCATCAATGGTCGGCCAAAAACGCACATCATCATCATGATCTTCTGTTCAAGTTCAACTTTACACATGCACAAACACACAAGTCAATCAGCTTTCTGTAGGCATAAAAGTTTTAATAAATGCAAAAACAGCTTATTTATAACAGCATTTGAATGTGTAGGTATGCAGTGCATTTAAGCTGATTTTGATTCATTTTGTCTTCACTGAAGATAAAGGTCAGAGGTCCATGGAGATACAATATAATATAGCTCAGCATACATGTAGATAAGACAAATAAATGCATGTCAGCTCCTTATTTTCTGTCTGTAAAAAGTCAAAATTGGTTCAATATACCATGAGGATTCATTAGGCCTCACTGACATTAGGCCTTTTACATACATATTATGCCTCACTGAGCCCAATAGTGCTCATTTGCCAACTCATCTAATTGTCTGAAGACCCGAAATTCAGCACAGCATAAAAACACCTGATAAAAACTAACCTACAAAATCAGTAAACATCAGCTAATATACATTATTTTACATTAGGATGTACAGTGGGGAAAAAGTATTTGGTCAGCCACTGATTGTGCAAGTTCTCCTACTTAGAAAGATGAGAGAAGTCTGTAATTTTCATCATAGGTACACTTCAACTATGAGAGACAAATGAGAGAAAAAAAAATCCAGGAAATCACACCGAAGGATTTTTAAAGAATTTATTTGTAAATGATGGTGGAAAATAAGTATTTGGTCAATAAACAGCCAGCGAGAATTCTGGCTTTTACAGACCTGTTAGTTCTTCTTTAAGAAGCCCTCCTATTCTGCACTAATTACCTGTATTAATTGCACCTGTTTGAACTTATGTCTATAAAAGGCAACTGTCCACACTCTCAATCAATCACACTCCAAAGAGCTTTCTAAGGACAACAGGGACAAATTTTTAGACCTGCACAAGGCTGGGATGGGCTACAGGACAATAGGCAAGCAGCTTGGTGAGAAGGCAACAACTGTTGACACAATTATTAGAAACTGGAAGAAACACAAGATGACTGTCTGGGGCTCCATTCAAGATCTGACTTCATTGGTAAGGATGATTCTGAGAAAGGTCAGGAGTCAGCCCCAAACTATACAAGAGGACTTGATCAATGACCTGAAGAGAGCTGGGACCACAGTCTCAAAGAGAACCATTAGTAACACACTATGCCATCATGGTTCAAAATCATGCAGGGCATTCAAGGTCCCCCTGCTCATGCCAGCACATGTCCAGGCCCATTTCAAGTTCTCCAATGACCAGAGGAGGCATGGGAGAAGGTCATGTGGTCAGATGAGACCAAAATAGCTTTTTGGTACTCAGGTCCACTCGCCATGTTTGGAGGAAAAAGAATGCCGAGTTGCATCCCAAGAACACCATACCTACTGTTAAGCATGGGGTGGAAACATCATGCTTTGGGGCTGTTTTTCTGCAAAGAGGACAGCATGACTGATCCGTGTTAAGAGAAGAATGAACGGGGCCATGTATCGTGAGATTGTAAGCCAAAACCTCCTTCCATCTGTAAGAGTATTGAACATGAAACGTGGCTGGGCCTTCCAGTATGAAAATTATTCCAAATACACTGCTCAGGCAGTGAAGGAGTGGCTCCGTAAAGGTCCTGGAGTGGCCTAGACAATTTTTGGAGGGAGCTGAAAGTTCGTTTTGCCCAGCAACAGCCCCAAAACATCACTGCTGTAGAGGAGATTTGCATGGAGGAATGAGCCAAAATACCAGCTATAGTGTGTGCAAACCTGGTGAAGACTTACAGGAAATGTTTAACCTCTGTCATTGCCATGTTACAAGTATTGAGTTGAACTTTTATTGACCAAATACTTATTTTCCACAATAATTTACAAATAAATTCTTTAAAAATCCTACAGTGTGATTTCCTGGATTTTTTTCCCTCATTTGTTTCTCATAGTTGAAGTGTATCTATGATGAAAATTACAGACCTCTCTCATCTTTCTAAGTAGGAGAACTTGCACAATCAGTGGCTGACCAAATACTTTTTTCGCCCACAGTATATTAGCCGATGTCCTACATTCTAATATACACATTCCAAACATGGTCATTTTACTGCGGTATTTTGAATTATCAGGCAAATTGGTTCAAGGTTTTTCTCGTCATTTCAGCTATATACAGTAATGAAACGAAACAATGTTCCTCCAGGACCAGGTGCAACACAGAACACAAGACATTTGAGAACATACAATAAACACGCAGTCGAACGGGACCTATAGGAAGGAAGGAAGGAACGTTACACTTATATAGCGCCTTTCTAGATACCCAAGGACGCTTTACAATCAACACACTCCATTTACACACACTCAACCACAAACACCGGTGAGAAGCGGCAGCCTAATCGCGCACAGCGTACTCTCAACCGGAAGCGACCGTCCACCTGGAGGACTGCATCGAGCACTAGGGGGATCACCCAGAACAGAGTGCCAACCATATCTGGGCATACATACATACATACACAGACATACACATTCATACACACCAGGGTACTTTTTAGAGTAGCCAATTCACCTGATCTCCATGTTTTTGGACTGTGGGAGGAAACCGGAGACCCCGGAGGAAACCCACGCGGACACGGGGAGAACATGGAAACTCCGCTCAGATGCGGACTCGAACCCAAGACCTCAGTGCTGAGAGGCGAACGTGCTAACCACTAAGCCACCGTGCCGCCCATACTATACTATACTATAGCATACTATACTATAGTACAAGCCCTTTGAGTAGACCAAGATACGTTACAGGACAAGACAAATGTAGAGATGGTCAGTACATGGTATCAAGTTGTTGACTAGTAGGCTAGAGTAGATTGCAGGCATTTGTTGTATATTGTGCAAAGGACAAATGTGTAGTATACAGTGTACAGTGATTTGCAGGACAGTATACAGTGATGTGCAAAAGTGCAGAGGTATTTAGTGCTCGAGAGTCAGAATGTGTGCTTTAAGGAGTCTCTCAGCCTGAGGGATGGAACTGTTGGACGGTCTGGCAGTGAGGGCCTGAATGCTGTGGTATCTTCTATTCGAAGGCATCAGCGTGAAGAGACCACGTGATGGATGTGATGGGTCTTCCACAATCCTGAGAGCTTTCTGGATTCAGCGCTTGTTGAAAGTGATCTCAGTCATCCTCACTATACACTGGAGAGTTTTGTGGTCACAAGCAGAGCAATTTCCCAAACAGCCACCAAAACAGGATGGACTCTATGGATCCTTCATCTCAGCAACTGACTACTTGCACTCAGAGCGAGCTCCATTATGCATTTGTTTTGAAATAGTGCAGCTCACTCATTTCCTGTAGCATTATTTACATTCATCAGCACAGCAGGAAACCAACTTTTCATTCAGCTTTTACCAGCAGCACAACGCATCACAGTAACAGCATGTACACGCACAACCTTGGGTGAAGGTTAAGACTGTTTGTCTAAAAAAGACTGTAAACAGCATGGCTCAGTTGTGGTAGTCTGATGAAGATCTTATGCCACAAATGCAGTAGCAGCAGTGAGAAAAGTGTAGAAGTGTTTGTGCAAGGAGTGCATTACCATCCTCTCAAACTAACTAAAACTGTCATTCCTACTACGCACACTAAAAATACAAAAATAAGGTCAGAGTCTTTCATACTACACAAATTTCAAAATGATTAAGTAACTGGCAACCAAATCTAGCAAATGTGTTTAGTCAGCTACCAGCATCCCAAATCAACTGACTCAGAAGTATTTTACAGTATATTTACAGAATAAATGATCATTCTGAATAATCAGTCTAATAATAATAAATAATAATAATAAATAATAATAAAAGTCTTAAATAAGTCTCACTGGGCCATATAGTGCTCAGACCCATAACTGAAGTTAATAACTTGAAGTTATATTTTTATTTTGATGCTTACAGAGGAAAGTTCACTACTACTGATCTGAGTCACACTACTCACTTCACCTTTTCAACAACTAAAAACAACAAAAATCATTAACCCATGACAATGCAAATTCACGCATGGAGTTCCACTTAAAAAGATTTAAAAAGGATGATTAACCTAAAGTAGCAGCGCAAATAAATGTGCACCATGTTATTTTTAATTGAGAATACATGTGGGAAGACTCGATTAGACAACCTCAGTAGACAGTGCAAAAAATATCTATCTACAGGTTAGATATCAGTGTTTACACTGTAACAATGCAACTACAACCACAATCAAGGTTATTTCTTGATATGAGCTTAAGGCAAGGAGTAGCAGAAACTTCATTGCGGGGAGTTTTATAAACACTGATCAAGAATACTCAAAGAAGAAATGTTCTCCTGTGCCTGCAGAACAGTGAGAATACTGCACAGACACAGTGGCTATATGGCTTCATGGGAAACTCCTGCCATCTAGTGGTAGGTGTACACTAGGAGACTCATGTACAAAAGAACTCAAGAGTGAGTTAAGTTTAATTAGGATTATTTAAGAAACAATTAGATACATCCTGAAATAACTAGTCCACAAAACAAGTAAATATAAGTTTGGACTCTTACAATACACACATTCAAAGC
>BRDA01004671.1:12608-46421 GCA_036984385.1 Crenuchus spilurus
AGAGAGAGAGAGAAAAAGCATGCAACCAAAATCCAAAGTGACATTGAAATGAGTTATTCATGGAAAAAATACAAACTCATTTACAGACTCTACCCCTTAGCTAGTTGGTTAGTATGTTTGCTTCTTTTCCACACAGGAGCAAAATCTAAGAGTTTTTTGTTATAACGTATTATTGGTCTTTGTCACAGAAAAATATTCTCTTCTAATACAGCAGCTTTTTATCCTGGGTCAATGCCCATCACATTTTATATTCCACTCTGGAACACACCTGATCCACCTGATGACCAAAATGACAAGCTAAAATGGGTGTGTTAGAATACCATAGAGTTGCCCCAGGACCAGGACCGAGTACCACTGTTCTAATGCACTTGGCCTCATACCTTCAACAGAAATCTAATGATATAAATGTCAAACACCATTTTCTGTCTGACAAATGATTTTTGGTGAACCAAACATTTTACAACCAACTCTGATCTGGGGCTAGGTGCTCCGAAATGTGATTACACATTTTAGAGAACCAACTCAGTCTGGACACTCTGGCCATTCAAATTGAATTTCGAAATGCCTTTTGTCTCACTTACAAAGCAACAAACAATGACCATGTCAAATCCAGAGTGACTGAACTGTGCAGAAACAAGAAGAGCACCAAAGGTTCCTGCTTATGCCAGAAATGTACACATTATGGAAGACTGATGCAGAAGGGCTGGTGCAGAATTAAATTGTATTCTTGCGCTTTAAGGGGAGGTTTGAAGGATGAGATTATGCATCTCAGTCTCTCCTGCTTCAACAGCCATTACTGACCTCTACATTGCAACCTACATAGATAGGTGTGATGTCTGGACACACAAATCTGATCACCTGCAAATAACCAATTCACCAGATGATTTCAGAATGCAGGCCAACTGGATGTTTCTCAACGTAGCCTTAGAATCCGTTCTGCCCTGCAGTGTTCTCTGCACCCTGCTCTACTACACCCACATCAGCCTACAAAAGGATAAGAGGGAAAGTTGGATGTGGGTACTAGAAGCAGAGAAAAAATTCTAAATGTGGAGGGCCTCCAGGACCAGGGCTGGAAACTACTTTAATAAATCATGTAGTGGCTTAAATGATGAAATCCTTCAAACTGCGTAACTTTAAACATTCCCAAACACGTCAAAAGCTTTGACATCTTATGTTAACAGTCCAACTATCATCACCACCAGCAACAGCAGCACAGCTTGCACTGCTCCATCCTCCTCCAGTGTAACTAGGGCAGTCTCCCTCCAGTTGATTTTATTTGAGGATTTATCAGATTTATTTCTGGACATCCCGATGGCATGCTGTGTGTGTGTGTCACATGGTCACAGCTTTGCAAACGTCGCCTGTGTGAAACATCTGTTACGTAAAGCAATGTGATGAGCGATGTGCAGGATACCGTGTGCCGACATGGCTCCACTTCAAGCACTCTCAACACCTGCCGATTTATTCTCCTCACCGAGTTACTGTTGGCATCCATCCAACATGGTCAGCCACTCACTGGTGCTGGGCATCTAACTAAATAGCAACAATTCACCTTAAATTTGTCACTGGATTTGGTTCAAGATCTTGCTGAAAGTTTGCTGTTGCCCAAGCAATAAAGATCAGGTTACATCACATCCACAACATTACAGGAGTCAATGCAGCGTTCAAGAACTATTTGAAGGACAGACCTCCGGGTGACTGGGTATAGACAGTTTAGTGACTGGAGAGGCTGGGTGTTGATCAACTCGGTGCAGGACCATGTCCCACCACATTTCTCCATATATAATAAAGCACTAGAAAACTCCCCTGAGTGGTGCCTGTGTCTACAGACAATCAAAAGCAGGTCATATTCATTCAGCTTTACATGAGCCATTTTGTGCTGCGTCGTTGGAGCTCTCAAAATGTCTCCTCGGTCCGTTGTCCTGAATGCCCCCAAAACCTGTCTACAAATAGTCCCTCCCTTTTAAGCAAAACTACATCTTAAAACACATTGAATTTTCTCTTCTAAATGAATATGCCATGATATATTCTTTAAAAATGAATTGCAGTTACCAATTTGGTTACTAACACTGTAAATACAGTGGCTAGAACATCACCCGTTATCAGACCAACAAAGAACATTTAGCAGCATATAATAGTAAACGTACTGTATACTGGGAGTTTTAATGTACAGTGTCCAAGTTGTATCCTGAAAATATATTTAAACAATGTATACACTTTTTAATCGCACTATAAGAATTAAAAACTCTAAACAATCTATGATGCAGCACAGCAATGTCAAATACTTAAGATTAAGTGTACTTTCTCCCCCTCATTATACTCGCGTTCAAATGAACACATTAAAACACTTGCTGATGTACAACACAGTCGATACATGACCCAAACCCAGGACACTCAATGGAAAGTTGGCTCTCACAATGAACTGCAAACAGACACTCGTTCACAGCGTTTGCTTAACCTAAAACATGGCAACCAAATAAAAGGATAAGGGCACAGATCACTTACCTGCTTCTGCTTGTTTCTCGATTGTGAAATCCTGGTGCAGACCGCGCCAGAATGAAAGAATAAAGGAAAATATGAAAGAAAATTCACAAATAAAAGGTGTCCGGTGAGAAATGTGAAGGGGATGTCAGGGCAGTGGAATCAGAACTGCTGTACAGGAGTTCTTGTTCGCTGCCTGATCCCTCCCCCAAACACACACGCATACACACACACTCCTCCCTCCACGGTCATGTCATCTGTGCCTGAACGCTGGGCTCTTCATGGACAGTTTGCACAAGAGGAATTTAGTTCCATTCAGGAGACAATGGTCTCTCCCCTCACTGCAGAAGCAGCAGGGGGACTCTAATTAAATTAACCTCGCTGAGTGACTTCCTCTAGTTTCCACACAGCTCCAGTAAAGGCTTTCAAAACACTCTGGGACAAAGTGCCCCTGTACACAGACAGGGCACAGGACATTTACAATCTGTCTATTTTACAGCTCAACTAACTGTCACGCACTCTAAAACTAAAGTCCCTGATAGAACGATCCAAACAACTGCCAGCATGTACAGTACATGTATGTCTCTAAAAAAAGTCGTCATTGACATCTAAACAGTGACCTTCTAAAAAATGGCGTAACAGTGAAACACTAATCTTACCACAACAGAGGATTAATCTTTCACTGCTGTGCTCAAGTCAAACTGAAATGGTCATGTAAATGAAATTGAATCTCTGTGGCCAGTGAAATGTGACCTGGAAGGTCAGAGAGGGGAACTGAGGAGGTGTCAGAAGTTTGGGACTTTCAAAAAAAAGAACAGGTCAGGCGTGGCAATCGAGAGCAACTTTCAACAATACTAAATAAACAGTGCAAATACATTTCCACAGTGTTGCGCTAATTTCAAAGCTCGTTCAGCAAATTCAGGATACAAAGCAAAACAGTGCTGTGGACACAAAGGAGCATTTCATCCATGGAGTTCCAACCCAATTTTGGAACCGCTATGAAAGAAAATACAGCACAGAAATGGCTGCTTACAAAGTCAAGTTTGCTATTAGAGAATACATGGGTAAGTGAGGCATTCTGATAGGATTCCTGCTGACCTCTGACAGAGGATGTGTGTCTCCCTCTCCTGGAAGAAGTAGGATTTGCGTACCAGTGTAAGCAGTCCATTACACAGGCAAAAACAAATCCATATAATTTTCAATTTCGACTGACTGACTGACTTGCCAACATGACTTAAATTCACTGGTAAGCTCCATCAATGAAGACCTGCTTTGCTGTCTACTGTGCTCATGTAAAACATAAAACAACTGCATTTGAGGGGCATTTAAGTTTTTTTACACTACATAATATGCCAAAATATTTATTATTATGATATCTGCAAAGTTAGAACAGATGAAAATATGCTAATATTTTAAAAATACTACCAAAACTGTAAATTCAATTATTTGTGTTCAACGTTTTACACGCTGTGCTGCCAATCCAATCCAAATAAGCAGGACTAATTATCTTCTTACTTTAAACAAACATGTCTTTTAACTACTGATGATATCCACAAAATGCACAGAATAGCACATTGTGATATTACAATAATAAATATTGCCATACTGCCAAGCACTAAATGACAATCACTATATTATGCAATTGGTATGAAACACTGCCAGTGTGAGAAGCATTTGATAGTGAAAAAGTGAAACAGCCTAATACAGAGTTAAATACTGGTTGTTTGAGCCCATTAATAATATTGTTTTTAAAGGTTCTCTTAAAAACCATTCATTTTTAAAAATGAAGTAGATTTTTGTCAGATATGTTCACATAAATGTGAACTATAGAACTATACATACACATTTTTCAATTGAAAATGGGTTTTCTGAGCACAAAATGTGAGAGACTGGATTATTGATTTAGCTTTGTACATCATAAAGAAAAACAAATAAATTGCTGCCCAATAAAATATGTACAAATGAATTCCCTCTCAAGAGCAGCAGCTTAGAGAACAAGCCTGTGCTAACGTAGCTCACAGAAATATTTATTCTGTAGAGTCAATAACTAAACAGATCAAATGTTGCAGTCATACTTACTTTTGACATCTAATAAAATGTAAAATCTACTGTGTCAGTTAAACTGTTAGCAACTGAGCCTGGCTCAGCTAGCAATGTAGTGTCATAACAGCAGCAGCTTTGTATGTTGATGTTAATTGCTTATTACAGAACATCAAAGACAAAATGCTTGACAAAAACATTCCAGCAAAAATACTCCACAGTTGCACAATTAGAAGATAAATCAGACTTATATGCCATTTTATTGCTTTCTTGGGCATAACACACTACAATATCTGACAAAAGATTACTCAAAATTTAGCTCCATTGTGTTATGTCTAAAATAGCTCACTCACCCATCCACCCTGCTGTATGATAAAATCTGCCTCGGCCTCCTCCAGGTACCGCACACCCAGAGCCAGTAGAGAGGCAAGCGGTTGCCCCTCAGCCAGCAAAGTTTGCAACAATACTAAAGGTACCAACACCTAGACAGAGGCAAAGGGAAAGAGAGAACAGAGTTAATTCTAGGTTTACCACGTTATATTTAGATCATATTCAGATAATTTGACGGCCTGTAAATGTTCTCACCTTGCTCCAGGCCCCTTGAGAATGGGAAGACACATCCTGCACTGCAGCTTGGAAACCTTCATAGTCCAGCTGGCTGCACAACACATTCCTTTACTGCATGGTTTAACTTTGATACTTGTTGTTAATGTTAATAATAATTTACATGTATACCCTAGCATGACCAATATAAATATATAAACTGTATGTGAAAATTATGCATAGTGAGCTTTTCCAGTTAAAAGCAGTATTAACAGCCATGTCTTCTCTCAGAAACATGCTGGATACTGACCCGCTGAGAAGTGTATGTATAGCTGAGGCCAAGTATGTGTCCAGATCATGTGCAACGTGGTCTCCAAGCACAGCCAGGCTGTCTTCTATCGAGCTCTCTGGATTAGCTGGACTGAACACTGGGGACGTGTGCCGATCAAAACCTGTCTTGGGAAAAGCTACACAGAAAAAAAAAAGAGAAATCACAATAAAAGCTTTTAAAATATAAACATGTACATTATGTACTTGGTATGATTACAATGACTTTTGGTGTAAATATGTGGCCTGTAGTTGCAGTTCTGTGCAAAACTTTGTCTATCTAAAAGTGATAAATAATGCTGTACACATTCATTTCTTTTCAATTATCCATTAAATTACAACAGGTGAGCTGCTGGTGAAATCCATGTAATGACTTGAGAGCACAGAGAAGTCAGGAAGCAAACTCCAGATCTTCTAACCAAATTGAAATTGAAAACTTGATGCATAACACTTTTTACAACACAAAGCAGTTTTTTTAGAAGTCTGGGTAACTACAGAAATCCAGGAAAAAGTATAAAGAAATTCTTCTTACATGATTCATGATTATTGTGTTTATTCTAATGTTAAGTGTTGTACAGGGGATCATATTGTCTGCTGAGTAACAGTCTTAAACAACTTTAACCTCAAACTTTTGTGTTGTGTATGTAATTGTTAATTTGCCTTACAAGCAGCTATCTCCTCCTCTAGCTGCTTGAGCTCATCTTCAATCTGCTGCTTCATCCTGCTGGTCTTATCCACATCCTTTTCCTGTGCAGTCTGTCCAGCTGCTGTGGATCAGAAAAAAAACAGCATTCATGTTGGAGTCATTCCACCAGCTCTATTGCACATTTTTTCTTATTGAATCCTGAGACAATCACTAAAAGGTAAGCACTGGATAAAAGGTTGATCACTGAATATAAAGCAGATACATTCAATAGAGCTGAAGACCAGTCAAAAGCTTGGCACTATTGTTCAGTTTCACATAATACTCCCTCAAAAGAGATTTTGCAGTGCACAACATCAGGAAATGAAGGACTCGTGCCTTGAACTCCAACTGGAAGTTCAAAAGATACTAACTTGCCACAGAAGAATGAAGGTTCTTATGTCTTTGTTCTCCAGCTGACTACCAAGTCACAAATCTTACAGGCTGTCTACACCTGAAATATCAAGTCTGTACATCAGATCAGGTCAACAAACTTTGAACCAACTTGTGTCCATCAACGTCACATCACACTATCCAGTTCCACTGATTGTGATGGCCATGTTTTGAATGGCCAGGACTCATGCTCACATCACGGTGTTAAGAACATGGTCTAGTTCATTTCATCCTGATTTAATCAGAAACTCATTACAAAGCATGATGGGTTTTGGGCTGGTGATGTTTGGTTACTGGGCTACTTTACTACAAAATGTGTAATCAATTATCTTTACACATATAGCCAGTGTGTTGTTACAGATACTACTTGCAACAACTAAAGGGAATTTACTTTCCAAAAGTTAAAAAAATAACTACAACATACAATTTGGCATTACTAAATGGCCAACTGAACGGCCCACACATTTGACACTGGTCAACTATTTACAGCCTTCATGCAGCTCAGAGCAGCAGAGGTCAGCTCCCACTACAGTAAAGAAAGAACAAATTACTCCATCAGGAAAAACTTAACCAGCCTGTAGGACAGTCCACAACAAGGACAGACACTTCTCTTTCCAACAATGCTGGCAGCTGTGAAAAGCAGACAATATAATCCAAAATATTTAATGTGAAGGTTTGTAGCTAAGCATGTCTGGTTTAAAGTATTACTAATTAGCCAACACAGCATCCAATATCATTCAAATGATCAAGTCCGGGAACAAGCAAGGACACGGGAGTCAGTCCTTACTTTTTAAAATGTAGGATTCTGAATGCTTCTCAGTGTTGGGAAACAGTTTAATGGAAGAAAGAGTTCAACATGGGGAAAACCACCACCTGGGTGCAGGTCTTTTTTTAATGCTAAATCTTTATTGGGAATTAAAAGCAATTACGTTTGATTTGCTGACATAAAAACTGCACATTCTCTGCATGGCTATACCAACACTTCAGCCATTGTCTTTGGCAGGGATATTTGACTAGACTGCTGAATTGAATGTAATAAAATATAATCATGTTAAAAGTAAGATACTGATCTAAAGTAACTTCTAAATTCATTTGAATGAGGCAGCCGTGGCCTGGTGGTTAGAGAAATGGGCTTATGATCTGAAGGTTGCCGGTTCGATTCCCAGATCCAACAGGTCATGACTGAAATGCCCTTGAGCAAGGCACCTAACCTCTAGCTGTTCCCCGGGTGCTGTGACTAGGGCTGCCCACCACGCCGGGCACGTGTGCTCACTGCCCCCTAGTGTGTGTTCACTAGTGTGTAAATGGGTGTTTCACTGCACGGATTGTGTTAAATTGCGGAGAATTAATTTCTTAAGTGTGTAAAAAGCACAAGGATCAAAACAGTAATCTAAAAAATCTAAAAAGAATGCTGCAAGTATTTAATATTTTGAGCAGAAAGTCATTCTTAGTGAAATGTATGATGCAATTTGAACAAAAGTGAATAAAAAAAAACAAAAACAAACAAACAAAAAAAAAAAAAACAGCGTGAAATGAACTTTGTGCTAGTTGCTCGCTGAAAGTGTGGCAGGACAGAGCTCTTCTAATGGAAAACTCCATAATGAGCCTATGTTATTTGCCCTGCAGCACTGCTGCCTGCTTGCAGGCTGAGATGACGCTTGGTGAGGTTCGGTTGAGGTCCGTTGCACTCTGATCCAGTGGCGTGTGAGTAATCCAGCAGTGATTGCACTCGACAGGCTGTCAGGGTGTGTACTGGGCCGAGCGGAAAGCAGGGATCAGAAGCTCATCACTCTGCTTTTGAACCTCGCTGAATGAAAACTGCAGCACGGGAAACAGGACAGTACTGCGCTACATGCCAATGCACCTAAGGGGCAATGCCTTCTCTATTCTTCTTCTTGAGATTAAAGCCAGATGCTCATTTCTGTGAAGAAAGATCGAGACTAAAAAGACTGATACACGAGCCATTTGTAATCTGGTTTATGGTGAAATCAAAAAAAGTGTTTTGGGGAAATCAAAACCTTCTTTTCATTAGCCACAAAAATTAACAATTTAGAGCCAATGTTTCAGAAAGCAGACCTAATACTCATTTTACCCTGAACAATCTTCCTTACAATTAAAAAAATTGTTAAATGTTCTTAAAGTGACCATGCAGTTAGCTCGGCTTTATGTTGTTACCCGAGTCGGACTCAACGGAGTTACAGTTAGGCCAAATTATTACAGTGCAAATAGACAAAGCAAGTCAAATTTTGGCATTAGTTGATGCAGTTTTATTTTCAGATGTGCAACAGCATTTTTTTTTTTTTTTTTTTTTTTTTTTTTTTTTTTTTAAACCATCGCTCATGTGTATGTGTGCAAACTTTTGGCAACGGTAGCACTGCTGGCAGAAATATTATAGTAAAATTTGCAATGAAATCTGTATTTTACTTGTAAAGGTCTGAACTGTAGATATATTTAAGTTTGTGAACATGAAAGTACATAGTTAGATTTGAACATTACTCGTGTTGTACACTAGTGCGTCTCGAAAAATCGTGAAAGTTCATGTGTGTTCATAATTTAAAAAGGCAAACAGTCTAATCAGAATATTATGACCACTTCCTTATATCTACACTCCCGGTCCATTTTATTAGCTCCACTATATAGGCAAGGCAAGTTTATTTATACATCTTACATACACCACAGTCATTCAAAGCATTTTACAACTTTAAAAATACAAAGATACAACAGTATAATTTAAAGAAACAAAAAAAACGCAGTCCATTTGTTTCTCTGTATACTTTCTTAGTATCCGTTCACATTGTTCTTCAAAGGTCAGCACCACCACAGAACAGGTATTTCTTGGGTGTAGCACTAGCATGAGTGGATCAAACACAGCAGAGCTGCCCGACATTTTAAACACTTTGTTAGAAGCGATTTCATTGACATCATGCTGTACACAACAGCTAAACTACTAAATTGAGTAGGTGGGTTTGACAAAATAAAAGAACTATACGTATAGTGGAGCTTTAACGGTAAGCACTACGTAACATTGTGTGAGTGAAAGAATAGGTATGTCCAATTCCACACAAAGCCAGTTATGAAAGAGCAAGAGTTGTTAAAGTTGTTCTTTACCCTCCGCAGGCCTTGACTGTGAAGATGGAGGCAGGCTGAGGTAACTGAGGAGAACATACTTGGTCTCATAGTGGAACCCTTCAGGAATGGTGGTGGAGGGGCCAGAGGCAGCCATTGAAGAGAGGTGTCAGGCTCTTGGGTACATGCACTACTGGCTTACTGTTCTCAGATGACCTAGAAGAAAACCATGTTAGCACAATGTTAGCATTTGCTATACTATTACAATGACAATTTAGTGTGAATGTGTGTGTGTACACATGTATATATAGAAACATACACACAGTACCAGACCAGTTTGGAATCCTTCTGGACATGGAGTGGTTTTTCATGATTTAAAAATGTTCTGCATTGTAAATGTATACTAAAGTCATTCAAACTATGAAGAAATGCATATGGAATAATTTAGTAAACAAAAAAAAGTTTTAAACAAACCAGAATATGTTTATATTTTGCATTCTTTAAAATAGGTACCGTTTGCTTAGATGACAGCTTTCTTGACATTTTCAGTGAGCTTTATGAGGTAGTCACCTGGAATGACTTTCAGTTAACAGTAGAGCTGGGCTCTACTACTATGGGCTCTATGTTATCACGATAAATTTTCCTATATTGATCAATCTCAATAATTATCACAATATAACATTTTCTAACACTGTCAGTTTTAAACATCTTTCTAAAAACAGACTAAATACATGAAATGTTACCATTTAAAATATTTAATTGTTTATTGCCAGAACATAATATTGTAGCGTCCGGCAGGATGCGTTGAAAGGATGGACGAGAAAGACGTTTACAGTCGTCGCTTTATTGTTGAAACTTACAGTGATTGCTGTCGGCCGCAGACACTCCAAAATAACAACAGGCTAGAGAGCCAAGCTAATATGCTAAAGCTAGCACTCCGGCTGACACACACACAGCAAGTCCCCCTTCCTTTTCCTTCTCACACAAACTTACGTATACACAGCGTCCTCATGCTCTCTCTCGCCCGGCCCACTACGCTCTCCCCCAATCACGCGCTTGTCTTAAACACAACAGTGCATTACAGTGCATTTTGGCGGCACTGGTGAGGAGGAGCAAACAAGCAGCAGTGTTAGACTTCAGAACTCGCTGTCAAGCTGCTTAGATGTGAAATGGAAACAAATGAATGCTTATCGAATTCTATTGTCCCGGCTTATCATCATCGTCAAGGGATTATCATCATTATCATAAAAAAATTTATATAGTTTTATTGCCCAGCACGAGTTAACAGCTGTGCCTTGTCAAGAGTTCACTACTTGCATTTATTGTCCTCTTAACGTGTTAGAGTCCATCAGTTGTGTGCAAACTATGAACCTAAAATCTAAAACATATTTTGGTCTGTTTAACACTTTTAAATTTACTACATGATTCCTTATGTGTTCCTCATAGTCTGGATGACTTCAGTATTAATTTTATATATGTGGTGGGGGGGGCACCATCATGATTTGCGTGCTTTTTTTCTTCAATGCAACAATGGAGCTTCGGGTTGTGCAGGGGCTTCAAACAGCAGCTGGCTATGTGAAGATGTTGCAGCGGGCATCCCTCATGACTGAGGGCCCTCGTCTGTGTGGTAATGACTGGGTTTTCAGGAGAATAACATCACTCTTTTGGACCATCCTGCGTGTTCCTTTGATCTAAATCCGATTGAGAACATTTGGGGATGGATGGCAAGGGAAGTTTACAAAAATGGACATCACTTCCAGACAGTGGATGCTCTTCGCGAAGCCATCTTCAACACTTGGAGCAATGTTCCCACTAGCTTCCTGAACACACTTGCATCAAGCTGCCTAAACGACTGTTTGAAGTGATCAACAGGAATGGTGGAGCTACTCATTATGGAGTCCTTTTTTTTGACACTTTGATTTCTGTTTTGAGGGGCTTTTCAGGGTTTTTTGAACTATGGTCTTTTGATCAGCTGATGAACAGCCTATTTCAGTTAAATTGTTGTTTTCAATAAATTCCCTGCTCAAAAGTTTGTGTCTCTTGCACTCATTTCTTCTTTTAGCATTGTTAAAGTGAATACTTTCTTCCTACCTTCTAAAGATCCAATAGTGTAAAATGCAAATTCTTGGAATTTTTTTTAACTGATCTTAAGATTTTGATCAGGAGTGTGTATAATATATATATATATATATATATATAATTACACACACACACAAATATTGCATTATTACTTAAGCGTCACAACTGTCACACTTATGATTATGATCTCAGGTATAGTTTTTTTTTTTTACTTTAATTACACTTTAGATAAAAGGTTAAAAGCTGTGAAAGACTGTCCACACGCGGCACTGCTCAGGATCAGCCACAGAAACAGGAATGAATGAATGTTTGTTGAGTAAAAATAACTCAAAAGATGGACAACTTGCTTATACAGAAGTTAAACAAAATATAAAGTTACCTCTTAGGTAAGCTCCGCTCCTCTGTCTGAGAAATTCGACTCTAATTCACAAGTATATGCACAAGGACATGCAGACATTCACTACTTGTCTCTCACACACATTCACCACACCTACCAGCGCTGCTTTAGCTTCAGTACAGCTAGTCAGCTAAGTTATGTCACAACAACAAACAAGTACAAACACTCAGCAGCACTGATCACTGAACAATAACACTTCTGAAACATTATTACCTTGTCAACTCAAACAACTTAATTTTGTCTGTACGTCTGTTTCTGTTCATGGACGTCTCACACAGAGGTAGGTGAAGTTAGCTGGCTAACTGGCTAAGTGTGCCAGTAAAGTAGCTTTACTGAAGCTAGCATGGTGCAGGGTTGCCAGGTCCAGCATAAATATATATCCAAATACCTGTCCAAAACCCGCTTCTCAGAAGCAGAGTCTTGTCCAAAATCTAAGGCGTCACAGACGTCTGAAGTACACAGGACATACACGGCTAATGGTTTACCAGCATATTCACCGTTAAATCTACGGAAGCCCTTTATAAATTAATTTAAAAAAAATCTAGTACCGAATTAGTTTTTAATCATTATTGCAAAGTCATTATTTTGAAATGAGATGGTAATTACGTATCAAAATAATGTAGCAATGCATTAATTAAAAAAAAATGTTTGGTAGATGTTTTACCTGGCAGGAACGGGCTTCGTCCCAGTTTTTTATTTAATATTCCATTTTATACTTTTTTGAAGCATTTTGCTAAAATACTACTACTACTACTACTACTACTACTACTAATAATAATAATAATAATAATAATAATAATAATAATAATAATAATAATTATGCTATTAAAAACGTTATAATAATAATAATAATAATAATAATAATAATAATAATAATAATAATAATTATTATTATTATTATTATTATTATTATTATTATTATTATTTAACCATTGTATTATTAATCATATAATAACATCATATAACATATTTATTATATTAATCATATAACAAGCAGCCCAAAAACACCGTACCCCGCGACTACATGTTCAAACAAGACCTATTTGGTGGGGAAACAACGGATCTGGCAACTCTACGGATCTGGAACTCCACTATGTTGTGCTCGGGTCAACTAAACCTTTTTTGGCCAGCCTACACGCACACACGCATGCACGCGAGAAGGAGATGTTGCAGAGACTATATAGCAGCACTGAACGATCCTTTACTGCATATAAACAGCAGCCTGTCAGTGCTGAACATGAACTCAGTGAAGCTTCTCTTAAAGCTACAGTCTGTCGTCATTTCACTTTTACATCCACTTAACAACTCACACTTAAGCTTGTGATTCTCAGTCTCATTTAAATAAATCCCGAGTAATAATATTAAAATGATTTTGATCCATTTGTGTACAACTGTTTGGTAAACAAAGTAAACACAAAAATCTTAACTACGTTTAAGTGATGCTGAGTATACACAACACAAACCATGAAACTAAAGTTAAGTACAGAAATAACTCTGAGACAAGTTCATGTTTAACATTCAGTTACTACAGTAAAGCGCAACACAACACATGAATTAATCACCACTGATGTTTAATAAATAGACGTGATGTGTTAGTACATATTATATTGATAATTGTATTGATTTCTTCTGCCAAAGACTGCTGCTGCCCTCTAGTGGTAGAGCAGTAGAACAGTCACTGCATGTTTATGAGCTGGGCTTAGAAATATGATGCATAGCTCCTAGTTTTCAAAACATTTTTCTTGGGAAATTTCTAGGGATCTTCCAAAGTACCTTCAGCGGGGATTCTCCAGTTATATTTTTAGTAGAAACAGCTGCACAGTGTTTTTCTGTAAATCTGTTCACTGGACTCCATGCTGTGCTGAACTTTCTAAAAATTGTAGTAGCACATTATGAGGTTGCTGTGTTTATTTATTTTCATCTCCTTTACCTGATCAGACTTCTGCTTAGAATTACTGCAGAAACACAGGTTTGACAGTGTAAATAATGTAAAACTGGAGTTACACTTGTCACATGCAAAAAAAAACATACATACATCAACAACATATCCACATACACATACATACACTGCTCAAAAAAATAAAGGGAACACTAAAATAACACATCCTAGATTTCAATGAATAAATTTTCCAGTTGAAAATCAAAATTATTACCTCTTGGAGGTCTGGATTTGGAATCACACTCAAAATCTCACACCACCTTCATGGAGTTTGTTTGTGACAGTTTGAGCAGAAACATGGATATTAGTGACCTGCAGGAGGTCATTTTGCAGGGCTCTGGCTCTGCTGCTCCTGTTCCTCCTTGCACAAAGGAGGAGGTAGCGGTCCTGCTGCTGGGTTGTTGCCCTCCTACGGCCACCTCCATGTCTCCTGGTGTACTGGGCTGTCTCCTGGTATCTGCTTCATACTCTGGACACTGTGCTGACAGACACAGCACACCTTCTTGCCACAGCTCGCATTGATGTGCCATCCTGGATGAGCTGCACTACCTGAGCAACTTCTGTGGGTTGTAGACTTCGCCTCATGCTACCTTTATGGTGAGAGAACTGACAAAATGCAAAAGTGACCAAAACATCAGCCAGAAAGGATGAGAACAGAGAAAAGGTCTATGGTCACCACCTGCAGAACCACTCCTGTATAGGGGTTGTCTTGCTAATTGCCTCTCATTTCTACCTGTTGTCTGTTCCATTTGCACAACAGCAGGTAAAATTTATTCACAATCAGTGTTGCTTCCTAACTGGACAGGTTGGTTTCACAGAAGTGTTGTTGACTTGGAGTTACATTGTGTTGTTTAAGTGTGTTGTAAATCAGGCTTGCTAGGCCTGCTTTGTTTGTAGCTGCAACTCAGTAGGCATACTTTATAGTGTATGTATAATGAAGTTATAACTATATATTAGAATGTTATGACCACCTACCTAATAGCGAGAATAAACACCCTTGGCTCAGAGTGTCTCAGTGATGATCCCTGACACTTTTTTTTATTGCTCTTGTGTTCATTATAGAGGCTCACTGGTTCACTGTGGTGTCAAACCTCTTACTGGAGTCATCATTCCAGTCATCATTAATGGCCTGTTGCGCATCACTGTTATGCCTTTGGGATGCACTCAATGAACAAGACGTCCATGCTCAGTACACCTTCACTACAGCGACTCCAGAACATCTCGCAAAGTTAGTGGTTTCTGAAATGCTACCACCCTGCTATTATCATGGCTTTTTGGTCAAATCGCATCCTTTACTCATGATGATTGTGCACTCTGTTACAACTGGTTGTTGCTTCTCTTTTCTTTAGCTTTTGGCAGTCCATATAAAGATAGCTCTGAATTCTTTCTCAATGTATTTGTACAGTCAATCACACAATACCGCTAAATACAAGGGAATATTTGGATAACTGAAAGGTTAAATCAGGGGAATTTCAAGTTGGCTGACCATTCATTGGATGTTTTCTACTTAGAAGACTTCCCGGATCAAACATGGTCATGAATGCTACATTAGTACTGAATATGGATTAGATCCCAAATACCAGTGTAGTCATTGCTGTTGTTATAGATATATGAATCCTTCAGCCAATGTACCAAATGACATTTTTTTCCTACATATGTAATGAGCTTGTAAACAAATGCCATGCAGAACAGGGAATATCTTGCAAAATTGTGGCTATTAAGTTAAGTTAACTTAATACCCTAACCCATAATATTTCAGACTTGGGTTATTTACGTTCATATGGCAGGGTTAAATATACTGTTACAGTCATTAGAAAAATGTACAGCCTTTTTGAATTCTGTTTTTATGTATGAGGACATAACAAAAATCATCTGGTCCTAAACAAATCTTAAAAGGAGGTAAAAACAACCTCAGATGAACAACAACACAGAACAAAATCCACTATGTCATTATTTATTTTACAAAAACTGGTCCAGAGTGCAGAAGCATTGTGTGAATTTGTAAGTACACCCTCACTGCTTCCATAAGAATTAAGAGGGTGAGTTTCAACCAGGTGCTGCTAATCAAATGTCTTTGATTAACTGATCCTCAGCAAGTGTGATGACCTCTATAAAAGCAGACGTTTTGAGGGTTTGAGGATCTGGAGCATTCAGGTGTGTGTTAACGTAATGCCAAGGAGGAAAGACATCACCAATGATCTTAGAGAAGCCACTGTTGCTGCCCATCAATCTGGGAAGGGCTATAAGGCCATTTCCACCATTCAGTGAGAAAGATTACTTACAAGTTGAAAATATTCAGGAGAGTTGCTATTCTTCCCAGGAGTGGACGTTCCAGCAAATTCACCTGAACGTCAGACTGTGCAATCCTCAGAGAATCTGGTAAAAAAAACAAAAAAACAAAAAAACAAACAGCTGCAGACTCTTCAGTCTTTTTTCTTAAGTGTCTTCTTTTTAAAAAGGATGTCATTGGTTAACTTTGCAAGGTTGCATCTGAACAAACGAAAAGACTTCTGGGACATTGTCCTTGAGACAGATGAGACCAAACTGCAGATGTTTGGTCATAACGTACAGTTTCGCGTTTGGTGAAAAATCAAAAAATGTATCACCACAAGCACTTCATACCACCTGTCAGGCATAGTGGTGGAAGAGTGATGATTTGAGCTTGTTTTGCAGCAACAGGACCTGAGCACCTTGCAGTCACTAACATGACCATGAACTCCTCTGTGTGCCAAAGTATTCTAGAGTTAAATGTGAGGTAATTTATCCGACAGGTAAAGTTTGGATGATAATGGATCATGCAACACGACAATGATCCCAAGCACACCAGCAAATCTACAACAGAATAACTTAAAAATAAAATAATGGTGTTTGAGAATAGTGCCCTGCCCTGTGCCCAGTGAGGGGGTAGGGGACTAACCGCAACCCTGATAAGGATTAAGCGGGTGTGATAATGGATGGATGGATACTGTGTTTGAATGGCCCATTCAAAGTCCAGACCTCAACACAATTGAAATGCTATGGCTGGACCTTATGAGAGCTGTGCCTAAAGGAATGCCCACAAACCTTATTGAACTGAAGCAAAACTGTAAAGAAGAGTGGGCCAGAATTTCTCGATAAATGTGAGAGATGAATAAAATCTTACAGAAAACTTTTACTTTGTGTTACTGCTAAACGTATTATTAATTATTCCCAAATAGATTCTGTATTCTGGCCCAGTTTATGGTAAATAAATAATGACTTGGTGGAATCTGTTCTATGTTGTTGTTCATCTGAGGTTGTATTTACCTAATTTTAAGACCTTCTAAGGTCCAGGTGTGTTTATATTATGTACTCATATGTAAAACTATAGAATAAAAAAATATATATACTTGTTTTTTCTCATGACTAATTATTCTTTACACATGATTTACTCTGGTACATCACTTAAGTACTGTACTACTTTGACAGGACATCAGTGATATCCTTGCCATGTTTAGAATTAAATGTTTGCTCATTTTACTGCTGACATTTTATGAAATTTAATTTATGAAAAGCCAGCTGTGGTCATTATGTATCATTTCAGTTTGAATGGATAATTACTGCCATAATGTGAAATTTCTCACCTGACACCATGTTACCTGATATATCCATCTCCCAGGCTAAAACTTCCCCTTTATACTTCATAACAGCTTATGAATATAATATCCACATCTATGTTTTGCTCGTTGTGTTCAATATAAATATGTAGGATCAGGCTATAAATACCTGTGGGTTGTGCAACGAGATCCATAGATTGAGAAGAGGTGGTACAGTGCAGTGAATGTCTGTTTCAATGTGTGGAAAATTTGTCACAAAGCAGACGTTAATGATTGGCTAAAAGGAGTGATTACATCTGGGCGTGTCAAAGGCCACAGTGTGAAGGAAGTAGCTGAATTTGTAAGTGTATCAAAGCGTACAGTCATGTGGATCTATCGGCAATGACAAAAATCAGAGTCTACAGTGTTTATCATCATTCCTGTTTCATTACTGTCACCATATCAGAACACCTGAACACTACAACAGCATCATAGGATTATGTGATTTATCAAGAGCTTATAATTAGTTGACCAGAGGAGGTTGGGTCCCCCATGTGAGTCTGGTTCCTCACAAGGTGTCTTCCTCCAGCTCTGAGGGAGTTTTGCCACTGTCACCATCGCTCACTGGGGAATTTAGTGCTTTGTCATCACTAACCATGTAAAGCTGCTTTGTGACATCAGTTGTAAAAAGTGCTTTATAAATACATTTGAGTTGACAAGAAACTCTCCTCAGAATTGTGACTGAAAGACAAAACTAACAGACAGGGAATGCCAGATTGAATTGAAAAAGAACACTCAGTAGGGAACTGCATATCATGAACATATGCACAGTTCTGACAAAAATTTCCTGCCACTGCCGGTAGACCTGTATAAATGTGAACTTCAACACACCTGCAAATGCAGCTACTTCCTTCACACCACCACCTTTGGCACATAAATGCAATCACTCCTTTTTGCCAATCATAAACATCTGTTTTTAGACCCATTTTCCAGTTGATATGGCCAGTACATCAAAGATGTTTAATGTAAACAGAAACATTTCAGTTTTGAATGCATCTCAGAATATGCAATAAAAACGCAGTCTTACCTGAAAAGTAAATGCTTAAAATGAGCTGACCTCTTCATATATTTCTGGCAAACACTTAATTTATACATGTAAGCTTTATTTTAAATTACATATAGTTTGTATTTACATTTCAACATTTAAAATGCATGAAGATAAACAATCTTAATCAAAGACATAATAAATATGATGTGATAGAAATGAAACAGGCAACAGATAAAGTAAAAATAAGGTCTAGCTAAAGACTTTAGTTTTCTTATAGAAACTGTGTCTTTTGAATTCAGATGTTGGCCAGTACTTGGACCAGGATCTTGAAACCTCCACCACATCTATTAACACATACTTTCTAGAGATTTCACCTAGTACTGACTGCCCTAAATTACAGCATTGGGATCTTAAGAGGTGTGCTGATCTGATCTGATTCCTTTGATTGTGATGACGATAAAGCACTGAAAGTTTTGCATAATCCATGCTTAAAGGAATACGTTGTTGGAAAAAAAAACAACTGTACACTATTTATTTCTTACCCCAATTAGCCAGGGTGTGCTGTGGTGTACGTTAGCTGGGGTACAAAAATAATGTAGCTAACAATAATGGAAGCATAATTAGAAGTGTGTAAAATGCAGGCCTAATCACAAACTTGCCTTAAACACATTAAGTCAATTCAATCCGTTTTTCTTGTGTGGGTTCTGACACTGTATTGTACTTTTATAAAAATTGATAAAAGCACAGCATAGCTCTTTTCTTTCTTTCTGGAAGTCCTTAAAGTTCAGATTTTGTTCTGTATTTTATCCATATCGACTCATAGGTTGCAGATTGACTATATTTGTGGAAATGGGACTTTTCCAGGTGTATCAACAATCCTGCTTGTCACAACATTATCCTATATTGGTCCTGCTACACTCACATGCTTGGTGAACTTTGGCTCATATTTGTAGCCTGGAGGAGGGTGCTGGTGGCGATGTGAGTCACGATTGGGCTTTGCAAGTGTGGACATCCACCTCCTCATGGCAGTCCCTGCAGTGGACGGCACAGCACCAGTGGAACTTGCACTCACACTTGGTGGTGCGGCTCACGCGGGACGTGTCGTAGCCCCGGCCGCAACACATGACCTCACAGCTGTCGGCTCCTCGAGATGTCCTGTTGCACACACGCCCTCCCGTGCCCACTGATCCTTCAGCAGAAGAGACAGACTTATTGAACTCAGTTTGAACACTATCATTTTCAGTTAATCCAATCATTATCATTTCATCTAATGAAAGAAGGAGGAACGTCCTGCAGCTAGACCAGAATATTTAAACACTTTGTTTTAATTTGCTGTTGAAAGCACAACCTCACCAGTGGTTAGAGCAAAGGCCTTTTTATGCCTTTCATCTTAACCCTAAATGTGGCCTTTGTCTTTACAGTGATTTCACTCATAACTATTAAACCTTTTAAAACTTTTTAAAGGACAAAGATAAAGTGTACATAGTGGGGTAGAGATCTCACAGGTTGGATATACAACTAAAGGCATTTGTATCGAGCACACTTCGTTATATCTTATCTGATTAGCTCATGTCAAAATGAGCTAATGCACCACCTGCTGGGACAATTACTTGTGATGTGCAGGCGTGAGCTGAACAGTCTGTATTAGTTGTCTGGCAGACGTCTGGCCATCCCCAGGCTGAGCTGTCCCAAAGAAGTAGCAGGGCTGTCTGGGCTCAGTAAGGGGATGACCGCTTGGTCCTTCATGAGATGAGGGACTGATGATAGGAGCTATCACCCAGTGCCATGAGTCTTCATCGCGTGCTCATTTCAACAGCTCTAATCTAGACAACCCCACCCGGCTTGGAGGCTGGCGCGGCGCTGATCGGCCGCTGATATCGAAATTGTTAAAGACCTTGTATCAACCCCGGCCTTCATGCGCCACCCTGGGAAAAATCCCCCGACTTTGTGTGCAAGGGCCCTCAGACTGACGCCTAGCGCTATGCAAACAATCGCGAAGGCCCATGAAGGCACTGATGTTGGCCTTTTCAGACAGACAAGAAGGGATTCATGTCAGCCTTCTTGCATAACCTTGTTTCAGTCATCAAATATTTTAGCCATAATTGTTGGATCATGAATATGTTTTGAAGGTTAAGCCATGTCATCCCCCAGCCCTAGTTAAAAGGAGTTCCATTATGCTGGTAGCCCCAGCCCTGATATGTCATTGCTAGTATCTTGCACGCGATTGAGAGTAGGTAGGCATGTGTCTGGGCATGACCCAGCAGCCCACCCCCACCCCCCTTCACTACTCCAAAAGGCTGGTGTGCTGGGCCGATATTGGTTACATCATGGGCAGCCTCCACCTGAGGTGTGTCTGTTTATTGAATTAAGATGAGGGGAGTGCCAAGAGATGAGTTTAGCATGTGGGGCCATAGCCAGAGCTGGAAATTGATTTCACACTTTCCGGAGAAAAGCTATAGTGTCTGCCCTCCTGGGACTGCCCTTAAACAAACCTTTTTACTGAGGCTTTCTCACGCTGCACTGCGCCGACATCAATGCTAATGCACTGTACCGTTTTGGCTTTGGCATCTCAAAACAATCCTGCCCGTGCATTTAGTCCATCTATTCTACATGACAGAGGGGTTTGATATAAATAATATAAATGTGGTGCAGACCATAACCGAGTTCTCTATATATCAGTATATCCTTCAATCCTGCAGATTATTTACGTATGGCCAACCATTATGCTGGCGAAACATAATTCACAGTTCATAAAAGTTCAAAACAAGAGTCTAAAAATCTTTCAAGGAGATCATCATGCACCCTGTGGGAAGCTTTGAGACATGACCTACGTCTCTAAATATTCTTGCCCGTTCAGGGCAGACAGCAGAGAGGTGTGCTGGCGAGGGCAGTAATTTATAGCAGTTGCGAGTAGGGATCGTGTTTCAGCTCCTGTGCCGTCCGCAGATCTGTGGTAATGTGCCTTAAACATGGTGTCACCTGATAGCCAGGATCATCCGCACCCTGACAGGCACCCCTACCCCTCCCTCACATAGGTACACCTGGTGTTATTCAGCACAAACACACGCTTGCACATATAAACACACACGTACAATAAAGGCAGAGAGAGATAGTCTTCTGCCTTGGAGTGGGGGGACGCCAACCAACTGCATTCAGGTTACAGATTAGGTTATGACTATTGTGAGTGTAATAGCCTGCTAAATGGCTTTCATTCTCTGATTACATTCTCTCTGTGTTTGGGGGCAAGACTAATGCCTTACAGATTGTCAGTGGAGTGTGGGAGGCGCAGGCAGTGGAGGAACAAGCCGGGGCTAACAGTGGCATGTGATACAGGCTGGGAACCCATGTTCTGCCTCAACTTCTGTCATGCTTTTCTCTACTGTCAGAACTTAGAGAATGTATGAAATATAAAATGTTTGGTTATGTCTGAGTGCTGGTATAATCACTCTGTAATGTGTACTTAAATCATAACAGGTCCAGCTGCACAGTTTGGTTTTCTACTTGATATGTGTTGATATATCTGATAACAGCACTTTTTTTTCCAATATCCCTCTTTCTATTCCACTAACCACTGATATGACACACTTTTTGGTAGAAAATGACCAAAATTATAAACATGAAATGTGTGTTTTTACTTAAATTTTTTCTTCACTGCAAATGTTTAAAAAATAAAACATCAGTAACGACATGACTACGATAACTTGCTTTTGGGTTCCAGCGACCAAATCATTGCAGTGATGTTATTTACAATTAGAGTTACACCACATATTGAACTTATTAACATTTTTAAACTTAAAACTTAAAACTTAATTCTATCAATAAAAAGATTTATTTGCTGAATTTAACTTATTGGAAATAAAGCAGATGTTATTATGTTTAATATTAAACAGATGCTATAACTATTGCACAGGCACTGACATCAGTATCAGTGTGTTTGATTGTACAGTTGTGTGTTTGGATGTCATCTGATTGAGACAAAAGCACACTATCATAACTTCAATTAAGCAGAAACCAGCAAAGCCTAACATTTTGTTGTATTTTGTTGGCAACTGAAGAATTCTGTATGGATTACATATATGTAGAAATATGTCTGTGTTCTATTAATAAACACTTGGCATTAAAGCCAATAGTGAGTGTTTACTTTATAGTCAGAGTATCAATTTGGTATCGAGTATCGTGATACTACACTTGGTATCAGTCAAAATCAAAATTCTGGTATCATGACAACCTTATTCACAATAATAATAATGTGAATGTGCCTGACTTTAAATAAATATACACATACTCACCAGAATCATGGTCCCAAATGCAGTAGTCGGGTGAGTCCTCAAAGTAAACCAGATCATTCTTGGTGGGCTTTTTAAACTTCCTATAGGCGCTGGTAAAGCCCGTCCCATAGCGGTTCATCACCACCTGAACAGCACTATTGTACTTCTTGCGCAGGTAGTCTCCAGTCTGTCTGAAGTCGCCCATGGCCAGCCAACAGGTCCGCACATTGCAGGAGCCACTCACACCGTGGCATTTACATTCCAGGGTCATGAAACGCTTCACTGCCTGGATATTAGGTGAAAAGAGTGAGCAGGAAAATATTTGGATCACAATGTGTGTAGCTCACTCATGACGGCAGATTTTGCAATTGTGTTTTTCTCTCTGAGAACATGGACTTTTAGATCACTGTTTCTCTTGGCTGTTTCCAAATAGGGCTGTGGTTTTGTGTTTGTGTGTGTAAGTTTGTGTTCAGGATATGGTGAGGTACCCTCCTCCCAGTTCTAATGAAAGCTGTTTAGAAACATAGTTTTAAGCTCTACTACTGAGAACTAAGTTTGAGTCCTAGATTTGCCACCTGCTGCTAACAGCTGGACGTCCTCAAGAACAGAAAATATATCATTCTCATTGGGTGGGATGAGTGAAAAGTTGTTTCATTCTTTATTGCATAGATGCTGTAACTTCATAACAAAGGGAAAGGTGTGTATTTGATTGGTGGACAAAAGAACTATGTAGTGAAACCAGTCATGAGAATGTTATGATAATTAGCCATGGAAATTGTTTTGAAATTTAAATCATTAAAAATAATTAAATCAGTTGTACAGTGGAACCGCGGTTTTCATCATGAATCTGTTCTAAAGTGTCTTATGATAACCAAAACAAACGATAACTGAATCAATCCTTCCCATGAGAAATAATGTAAATACAATTCATCTGTTCCAGACACTCAAAATATGAACAAAAATTCATTTTATATAGAATAACTATAGTTTTACATGCAGAACACAATGAGAAATAAATACAAAAGACTAATGAAATGAACATTTAACATCACTCTTATGGGTTTACGCTCTGTTTTAGAGCATGCTGGTGAGGTCCAGCCGCAAGCCTTTGTTTTATACTCCCGTTCTCAGGATTCTCTGCCTCTATTTGTTTTCACACTATTTTCAGGCGGTAGTGCTGCACGCTGTCGCTTTTGTGTGACATGTTTTAGTTTGTTTTGAGTGTTATCAACAACAAACAATGAGGAACAAAGCCAGAATGATTGACGAACATGTGGGTGAGTGAGGAACGTGTGGGTGGATGCTTTGTTTTCATGAAATTAGCAGTGAATCATGTGGGAACGCCAGCAAAAACCAGGAGGATGAACAATAGCTGGGATAAAATTTCCAAATGATAACTGAGGTTCCACTATATACTGAGAAGCTTCAATAAACACCTTTCAATTTTTTGGAATAAAAAATGGTTTTGTCACTGAATTTGAAAATACTGATGGTCAGGGACGAGTAGACAATATTAACATGTCACTGGAGACCTGTGCTGGATGTGATGGAAAAACCATTTTAATTCATATTTATCTGGATATGGATTATATTAGATAAGATTACTAAATCTAGATTAGATTAGGTTTCTATTGATTTACTGCTAAATGTTTAAAATGCCCATCTGCAGTAGACATACATGAGTGTTTTATGCTAATCAAAAACATTTACCTTTCTTCCTGCACGGTTGTTATGTATGTTCATGAGTGCCCGTGCATCCCTCTCCTTCCTATCCTTGGCATCAATGAATGATTGGGTGAACTTAATGGCATGGTCTACATGGTCACTGCAGCCACCCCAGTCAAAGGACCCTTTGGTATCTTGAAATGAACCTTTCTTTCCTGGGTCACAGGAGCAGGTGTCCAGCTCACCCTGACTGCAGGCCCTGGTCAGGGTGTGGACCATTCCTGCCGAGGAAATAGCGTAGACAAAGGCAGCCTCACGACTACCTGAACATAAAGGGAGACAAGATACCATGGATGAGATAATCCCTCTAACAAGTTATATTGAAAACATTGATCAGACATGGCAGTGCTAATACAAATTATGTCTACATGCTTTTTTCAGAACCTGCAATTAAGGTAAGAACTGCTTAAATGTAGAATGTTCACAGTACTACTGTGTACATTGTCTACTTCACAGGAAAAGGTTCATTTCACAGTCTGTGATGTAACTTATACTTATATAGAGTCATACACATAAATAAGTCTTTAGAAAGTATTTATGAACTCAACATGGTTTGAGGCAAGTGTGTGATGATTTAGGCAGTTTGCACAATGCTCAAATCTTCCTTTACCTGCATGTGATTTGTTGCCTCAGAGCAAAACAAATAGAAGTAGAAAGAAGGCAAACATCAAACTCGACTGACTGATCACACTGAAGTAAAAACAAATGTGTGTAAATTTCACTTTTGGCAAACTGTAATTTTAACACTGCTCATCCACAGACAGAGGTTTATTGACGCATTCAGGATGACTCAAGTTCATAAGAAACATAAGGTTTAATATGGACATCCTCTAGCATTGTCTATCACCCACTTCCCTTCTCCAAGCCAAGTTTTGGTACCTGATAAGAACAGACCCTACACTTGATCTTAGCCAAAAGGCAGAGAAGCTTGAGAGTGTCGTTTGATTCTTCAGAGAACACTGAGATGTTCCCTCTTTATCAGTTAGTCTTCAAAACAATGCTGTGATGTCGAGTTTATTATTTTTCTGTTTTTGGATCAAAGACTCTCAAAGTCTAAAAGATAAGGATGTGGTTCTCCTGAGGTATGTGTATAAGTGAGAGTGTTTGTGTGTGAGAGCAAGTGACAGAGTGAGGGGGAGGGAAAGTTGGAAAGAGAGAGGCAGAAGTAATGTTAATGTTTTGTGAGTGCATGAGAGTGAGTAAGAATAAAAGCAACCAACTCTGCATATCAGCAGCTCAACAGACACAGGGGTTATGAGGTTTAGCGTTTCATTCTGGAGCTTTGTGGGCCTAAGAGAGGATCCGTGCCACCAAATCCCTGCAATTGTTCTAAATTAGTGCACTGACATTGACAATAAGTAGATTCTCTCAGTGCCACAGAGAAACCCTGCCAATCAGGGCCTCCCCGTAATGCCCTATGATGGGTCGGCAGCCTTTCTGGGAGGTCTGAATACCAAGCAAGAAGATTAAAGTCAGAGATTTAGCCTAACTTTTATGTGCGGACCAGCTAAGAGGCCTGGGAGACTGGCCTCAAGTTCCTGTGCGGATGTTCCCATTAATATGATTTTACACAGGATGAGAGAATAGAGAGAGAACTGCTTAAACCCATGCCATGTGTTGGACATTTCTGCCTGTTCGCAGAGACGAGCCGCACAGAAATTCTAGAAAATTCCTAAGCTCTACAATAGAGCCACACTAGATTTACTGCTTACTCTTGGATCTACATTTGAGAAGTGTGTGTGTGCACGTCTGAAAGAGAAACACAAGATTTGTCTGACAGTCAGTAGAACATGCTTTATTCAGATTTATGTGCCTAACTACACTATCATAAAGAAAAAACTTATGTATACAGTATCTGGGTATTCAGCAGAAGATTACTGCACCAACATACAGTATTCAAAACAATAGTTTAGTTGAGCAAACAAAAGAAATTTAATCCGCTGTATCAGGTATGACTTTTGTGTAATACGCCTATGACCCGATTGGGATAAGGAATTTCACTGTAAGCGCAGAGTCATGAGAACCTCCTGGATAATAGTTTTAACTCGAGGCGATCTGGAGTGCTGACCTTCACAGTAGAGCCTTGCACTCACCTCAGAGCACAAGCGTTCACAAATACATTTGAAAAAATATTATATTTATATTCTGACAAGCAACCCCGCCCCCTCTCGTCTAAGCATTAGGACTGCCTAGCAGCTCAAATTCAACAGCTGCTTACCAGCTGGATCATTCATATTCTCTATTGTTAGGCTAAACTTCTTATAAACATATTCTGATGAACAGTGAAGTATTATTGTGACTTGAAACATACTGATAAATCCCTGGAACTGGGATCATTTAGAAAGACTTAAAGCATATCGTCACTGTCTGAAATAAAACAAGTTTGTGTGTAAAAGTATCTTTACAACAAAGAGCAAAACTTTCTTTAATTTCAATATCAATTCATTTTTTATCCCTTATTAGTCCCACAGTGGGAAAATTTGACATCTGCATTTAACCCATCCATGCAGTGAAACACACACTAGTGAACACAGAGGTGGGCAGCCCTATCCACAGCATCCGGGGAGCAGTTAGGAGTTAGAGCCCTTGCACAAGGGCACTTCAGTCATGAGCTGCCTGGGGATCGAACCAGCAACCTCCTGGTCACAAGGTCAGATCCCTAATTACCAAACCACAGCTGCCCAAAAATATTATGGTCTTTTAGTCATGGTATTATCAAAAAACATTGCTTTTTACATTTGTACCAGTGACCCAATAGCAACAATTAATTTTGGTATTGTGGACGCTACTATGATAGTACTACAGTACTTTTTATAAGGAAACAAGATTTTATTCAAAGCAATTTTGGAGCATTTCTGTTGGTCCATTCATGTTGAAATTTTTAACACGATGTAAAGAACATCTGCTGAGGTCACATTGTGAAGAAAACTAAAAATCCCACAAAACTGAGACACTTGTTTTTCTATGGACAGTGACTATGTAATATAACTTATATCCTGTTAGAGTAAATATTCATTTAGTTATTAAATGTAATGTCTCAATTTAGCACACTAGGCTGTGAGAACATGTGTCTG
Organism: Crenuchus spilurus; assembly: GCA_036984385.1. Lineage (NCBI taxonomy): Eukaryota > Metazoa > Chordata > Actinopteri > Characiformes > Crenuchidae > Crenuchus > Crenuchus spilurus. The sequence continues at coordinate 40,225 of BRDA01004671.1, forward strand.
AAGTGGTGGGCAGTCCTATGGGTCTGCGGATCAGTTGGGGGTTAGGTGTCTTGCTCATGGGCACTTCAGTCATGACCTGCCCAGGAACTGAACTGGCGACCTTCTGGTCACAAGACCAGGTCACTAGGCCATGGCTGCCCCCTGATATTAACCATGTACAAGTCTTCATTTATGTATTGACGTTATAAAGTCTGGTTTTAACATTTAGCGAAGGTTTTAATATTTTGATATTGGAGGACTAAAATGGTTACTAAAGTGGGATCTAGCCGTAGATTATTGGTACTACGTCCAATAGATTGTTTATTTAGTGATGTCACACAGTCTTAAGAACTGTTATTTGTAATCCTTGTAAATTGTGAACAATATGCTTAAACAACACAGGAACAATAAAGTGGCAGTGACAGCCAATCACATTGCAATATATGTTAAAGTATTAGCCAATCCCAGCGCAGGAGAAAAAAAGCGCGGTCGTTTTCGGCGTCCTACACGTTGATTGGTTCATTTCTTTCCAGTGTTTGTGAATAAGAACGAATCGTCACACGGGAGGGCGGGGCTCCTCTGAATACAGGTGGAGACAAAACTCAAAGCGCCGTTTCTCCACAGCATTTCTGCACCCACCTCTGAGCAGTAGCTTCCCGAAGACAGTGTGGTCTCTGTCGGCTGTGTTGCAGTTCCAGCGGTGGCTGCGGAACTGGTGCTGACATTCACTGATCCAGTCTTTCACTCCGGCACCGACAGCCTGCATGACGCGCGGGTGCTGGCGGCACAGCTGGCGCTGTTTGTTCACCAGCCCGGGGATGTTGTCGCACATCACTTGTGAGCCGAGGGTGCCCATGTACCTGCATGAGAGATGAAAAGAAGTGATGGGAATCTCACATCTCCAGTTGCCAAACCTGAACCTCACACAGAGTTTCCACAGGAATAAATGTGGGGTATTTAGGTCTTATACCCAGGATGAGTCCTCATTTAGGAAAAATACACTGAGCATCACGTGGAATAAACAAGTTTATAGATGCATCACAGTGACGGAAATACATAAACCAGTCTCCTTTGTGCCAGTCAAAAGTCTGGATACACATTCTCATTCAATTTGTTCCTTTTTTTCCTACATTGTAAATAAACACTGGTCATCCAGACTACGAAGGAACACATAAGTCATGAATTAAACTTAAAATATGTTTTAGATTCTTCAAAGTAGACACACAACTGATGTCTCAAACACATTAAGAGGCAATAAATGCAAGTCATAAAGCTGACTGAGAAAATGCCAAGAAAGCTGCCATCTAAGCAAGATGTTCCTACTTTAAAGAATGTAAAATATAAACATATTCTGGTTTGTTTAACACTGTTTTGTTTAGTAAATTTACTAAGTATTTCTTCATAGTTTAGATGACTTTAGTATTAATCTGCAATACAGACCATTTTTAAATCATGAAAAAACACTGAATGTCCAGAAGGTGTGTCCAAACTTTTGACTGGTACTGTTTAATAACTAAGTCAAGACTAAACTGATTATTATACCATCAGAATGTGCCCATTTTTCAGAGATACCCACCACCAGGACGAGTCGACTGTTGAGGTGAACCAGCAGGCAGCTACAGACAGATAAACACATATTCCACTTGGCAGAAAGTTCATATTACAGGCACCGTGTTGGTTCACTCATTCGCGCGTGTTTTCAGCAGAATAAAGACGCAGAGGACAGGATTGATATATAGGTGATGGCAGTGAGGAGTCTCCGCCTGTCCGGTGTGTTATCTCCGGTCAGAGAAGCGCTGGAGGCGACACGCTGAGGTAAAAGTGTCCTTCACCGTCAAAGCATCATGTGTGCTGAGCGCAGGCAGCGCTGCCTCGAGCCGCGCGATGGTCTCTCAGACTGAAGTGTCTCGCGAGGGGTGGCGCAGTCCTGCCTCAGGAATGAATTAGCTCCAAGTATCTGTTCAGGCTTAACACCAGCCGCGGGCTGGCTTATGTCCAAGCAGCCGAGTGCAGAATGTGCTCTAACGTGATATGTCCGTCCATGTGACTTTAAAAGCACTGAGATATACACTCTTAAGAGATGGTTCTTCAAGGTTCTTTAGTAAAGAAAAGGGTTCTATGTAGAACCATGAACAGTCAAACATCCCAAAGGGTTCTTTGCATGATGAGGTTCTTCAGCTTGAAAAGGAATGTTCTAGACACCTTTTTGAAAATGTTGTATGTAGCACCAAAAAAGGTTCCTCTATTATTACAAACTTGACATCGTAACTACAGCAGAACCATTTTGGGGCCATATAGAACCATTTTCAAAAATGTTCTGTATAGAACCATCTACAACACTTCCCTCATCCATCTGAAGAACCCTTTCACCATTGAAAGAACCCTTTATCCACGAGAAGGGTTATTTGAGTGTTTATGGTTCTTTATAGAACCATTTTCTTTACTAAGAACCATTTTTTTAGGAGTGTATAGGCAACTGCAGAAAAAGTATACTCTCTCTTTGTAAAAGAGATGGTTCTTTAAGGGTTCTTTATTTTAAAAAATGGTTCTATATAAAACCGTGAACAGTCAAAGAACCAAAGGGTTCAGACTGATGAGAAATAAGATGTAGATGGTTCTATACAGCCACAAAGAGGGTTATCAATGTCAAGCTTGTAATAGAAGAACCAGTTTTGGTTCTATATAGAACCATTTTCAGAAAGGTTCTGTATAGAACCATCTATAGCAAATTCCTTATCCATATGAAGAACCCTTTATCCATGAGAAGGGTTCTTTGAATGGACGTGGTTCTATATACAGTAGAACCCTTAAAGAACCACCTCTTTAAAAGTCTGTTGTTCACTAACATTTGTTGCTATGAAGGTGTTGAAATTGACAATCACAGGTGTTCTGCAGGACTTAGATTAATAAAAATGAATATTATAAACTACAGGATTTCCATATTGTGTACTTCTTCTATACTACTTTCACCCAGTTGTAGTAGTCTTATATTTGTTTACTGTGCTGTAGTAAGCTAAATGTGACATTACCACAACCAATTTGTAGTCCAATAAAATGTGGTAATATAATAATTAGAAGGATGCATATATTAAATCATGTGAACGAAGCCTTCAGAAAGCATAGGGGATTTGCACACTATGCACTGAAGACACATATCCTTGATACGGGACCATAGTGTAGTCACTGCCCTATTTTCAGGACTATTAAATGGTTCAGAATTTATTCTGAGGCTCCTCTAAAGACCTTAAAGCTCCTGACGGCATGTCTCTGGCTTTTACTACTCTAACCACAGGTCCTAGTTAACCATGCCACATTGAGATCAGAACTTCACATTAGTCCAGAATCACATGGCCATGTCTTCTCTATTCAAACTAGTTCAAGTAGTGAGGTTCATGCTACTGTCTTTTAAATCACAAACATTTGTATTTCAAACCAATCCAAGACCATCACACTGGACACATTTCTGCTGCTCTACTCCTATGGAGGCTTAAATCTACAGTATGCACAGAAGTGAATCTTCCACTTGTAAAGGTTCAAGAAGGAACATTTTCACATTCCACATGAACGTTTGGCTGGCTGTAAAATGTCTCGATTCCACCTGCTTGACAGCAAGATTCAGTGTTGTGTGAATTGCACAGGTGCCAAAAAAGGGTTCTCTGGAGTGATGCCAGAGAAGCATCAAAATCTGTGAGATGAAAAAGAATAATCATCTGATTGCACATAAATCCACAGGTAGGGAAGTGTCTAGAACTAATGGTGGCAATTTTTCCAATTTCACCTACAGTAGCATCTAGAAGCAGGCTTAGAGCTGAAAACTGTATAACCAGAATACAACTACAAACCTGTAGGAAGTTTTGACTATAAGAATGTATTTAAACCAGAACGTTGCAACTGAAATTGCATTTTTTTTCTGATCTCTTCTTTTCAGCACTAATCTTGGCACTCACTCATGTTCACTGGGGTACCTAGTGGCAGGTGGCGTAAGCTCGCTGTCTTGTAACTCTGATCTCAGCTCACATCATAAAGTAAAACACAGAGCAATGGTTCATATCTTGGAAAATGTGTAAGTTGCTTCACTCATAAGTCAAGGTTCTACTGCACTTATTACTCCAGAAGTGGAGCACTGATGCAAACGTAATAGTACGTTTGGATGCTAGTGTTGGTGTAGAAGTTAAGCGTTTGCTTACTGTGGCACAGGAATATAAACCTTCACTGCTGCTTTTAACACAATGGTACTTATTCTAAACTAACCGAAAAGACATATTCGGCCTATCTACCTATTTTTGGGCTCCATTTGACCACAGAAACAATTAATTTACAATGATTTTATAGATGCTTACCACCCATATATGGACTATACAGATTGGGATATCAACTACATGTTTAACAATGTATAATTACCACACCAAGTTCATTTATTTACAAAAATTACATTTGTTTTGACATTATATGAGTCTTTTAATAGATTGAGGGTTTTAATGGTGTCATACTCTGGCAAGGCTCAGCTACATAATAATAATGTTTAAGTAATCAAAATTAAAGTCAACTGTTTAAACTGACTTATGTCTCTTTTCTAGCACCTGACTTTAAAATAGCCATTGATCCAAAAGATTAATACATATCCTGATTGCAGAGGAGGAACAATGTTTTCATCTCACTCCTACTACTTTTTCACAAAACTTTAGTTATTATTTTTCACTAAGAACCTTTTCTGAAGAAACACGTCACTAGACTATAGCACCCACATCATCTAAACTGAGCAGAAAAGAACTTAGTTACCAAATGAGCTCAGTTTAATTTACAGCAACATCATGGCTTTGCTATTTCATGTTTCAGAGGAGCACCAAAATCTCTCTGCTGAGTTCAAACTTTAATGTCCACTCTTGAAGCAAAGCTTGACAACTTGCAAACTTGGTGATGGAGTATAGCAAAAAAATCTGATTATTGAGTCCATGAGTATCAGCTTGTATTAAGACTCAAAGTGGTATGCCATAAGATTCAAATGCTAAGCCTTGAATCAACCTTGAATCAACAAAACATTTTGAGATCTTCTACATTCTTGGCCCCAAGCTGCCACTGCTCTTCCTTGCAATTCTCATCATTACGACAAAAGATGAGAATAAGAATTGGTTTTAAGACCGATTTACACACCTTTTATGTATGACAATGAATATGTACTTTTCAACATAAACAACACGGCCCACATACTTCTCTGAATCCATGGATGTTGAACTATCCACTAGAGGTCAGTTCAGAGTCCAAAGTTCCTTACAACAAACAGCCATAGTGGATGAGTTGTGATAATGTAGGTATTACAACAAAGCAGTGTAAATGTCAGAGATCTGCAAGACCAGTAAATACTTTGAAACAATTATTTTCTCCACCATCATGTCAATATGGTAGTGGGCATGTTTCATTTCCAATTTCGGCTCCACTGGCTCCACAGTTTCCAGTAATACTGCTCCATTTTATCATTTGTAAGCTTTCAGAAAACACACACACACACACACACACACACACACACACACACACACACACACACACACACACACACAGACAGACAGATAGATGGTACCTTGAGATACAAGTTTAATTAAGCTCGTAACAAGTTTACAGAGCTCGTAAGTAATTCAACTTGTTTATCAAAAAAATTCTCCCATTTAAAATAACTGAAATACATTTAACCTGTTCCAGCCCTGTGAAACATCCCCAAACCATCCTAAATTAGGGACAAAAATACATGAATTAAGAAACACACAGGGAATTGGGGGAATTCTCGCTGCAGCATTTTATATTTGCGGGGAATTCGACGCGCGTGGTACTGTGTAGATGCGTAGTGTAGGGGTGAAACGATTTCTCGAGTAATTCGAGTTACTCGATTACAAAAAATGATCGAGTAATTTTCTGTGCCTCGAGTAAACGTTTATTTAATTTTAAAACTCAGAGCACGCTATTCCGCACTGATGACTTTTAATGTAGCACAACACGCTTACGTCACTCACGCACAGGAAGGGAGGAGGAGCCGAGATTTTTAGTTGAGAAGGGGGAATATGGAAGGTAGTGATGGGTAGATGAGGCGTCATGAAGCGTTTCGACACATAGCAAAACTGTATCGATACTGTATCGATACTGTCACTGAATACTGACACCTGCTGGACGTTAAAAATCCCTACAGGGAAACTATTTGACAGACTGATTTGATGACCTAGTCTATACAA
>BRDA01004674.1:0-12023 GCA_036984385.1 Crenuchus spilurus
AATGGGAGAGCATTCCTATTTCTAAACTTGAGAAACTGGTCTCCTCTGTCCCCAGACGTCTGTTGAGTGTTGTAAGAAGAAGGGGGGATGCCAAAAAATGGCTTTGTCCCAACTTTTTTGGGATTTGTTGAAGCCATGAAATTTTAAAACAACATATTTTTCCCTTAAAATGATACATTCTCTCAGTTTAAACTTTTGATCTGTCATCTATGTTCTATTACGAATCAAATATTGACATTTGCCATCTCCACATCATTGCATTCAGTTTTTATTCACAATTTGTTTAGTGTCCCAACTTTTTTGGAATCCGGTTTGTATACTCAGCACAGGTCTTTCCAGTTCAGTAGATTCATCTTTGGGCTTAAGCCCAAAAACTCCTTAACTGTATTGGTAGATTTTTGATCGTTGCTGTAATAAGTGGAATGCCATACAGTTTTGGGTTTTAAGGGTCACCTATGCACCAGAGGTCCTCCCAACCAAACAGATTCTATCTGTCATAGACATACCTGCACTAAATATGTAAATTTTAATTTTAAAATTGTTTTACATATTTTAAAATTTTAAATTGTTTTACAATTTTAAAAACAATTGTATGTATTATAACCCATTTCACGCACAAACTATGAAGTAGCTTTTTGACTTTTCAGATGTAATGTTCCTCTATCATGGTCAACAATTGTCTGTCAGTAGGTTTCCAAAGAAAGGCACATTTCAATTTGATGTGAGATTTCTAGTATCAATAAAAGTACCAGTATCAGTAAAAAAAAAAAAGAAAAAAAAAAGTTTAAGATTATATGGGTGGGCTGGTCTTGAATCAGTTATTTAATTATGAAGTTATTATTGTAAATGAGTTCAAATTTGTCCAAAATATGTTAAAACAATAGTGGCATTACTGCATTTGGGTAAAAAACCTCATACACTTCTTCCATCATTTGTAGTTCTGTAGAGCTGCACAATATACATGACTGCTATAGTCCTGGAGGCTGGTTGCAGTGTACTTGTCCTGTTCTCTCTTCTCCCATCACTCTTGATCCAATACATCAGTTATTTCATAAGTCTTTCTCAAGCTGAAGTGTACATGTTCAAGCAGGACAACAACTAAGAGTACAGGACAAGGTACTCCACAACCAGAGTTGAAAACTGGTGGTGTGATGAACCGTTTATTTTTCGCATTGAACAGGAAAAAATTAACATCCACTCGTCACTGAAATTGAAATGCCTCAATTTTCTTAGTCAGTATTACTTATGCACCTCATTCTGATAAAACATTAATTGTTGTAAAACTGCTTTCCATTTGCTATTTTTCACAACTTCAGTTTAAAGTATTTTATTGGAATTGGGAATGAGTGCTTCTTTTATATACAATAGGACAGAAACAAAACATTACATCAATTCTTAAATAGTTTTGCTCTGTGTGACGCACGCTGGCCTCTGCCATCATTTCCGTTGATCTTTCCATCTGAATGTATTCCATCTCCCCCCTCTAGTCTCCTGCTTTCATGGTACAATGGTTTCTGCATGAAAATTCTACATCAGGCCACAAACGAGGTTGTTGTGGTCATTATTGTATTTTAACAATCTTCAGCAAGAGGTAGTAACTCTTTACCTTTGTAACTGCTGTCATAAACCTAATGTTTCATTTTTAACACAATACCACTTTGCCATGACTGGGTACCAAAATGTAGTTTCCATTTTCAGTGCAGAAATGTGGAAAGAAAGGAACGGGTTTAAGAAGGTGAGAAGCAGAATACAAAATGAGAGAAAAAGTGGGAGAGATGGAGAAACGCTTCAGATATAACTTCTTGAGCATTTAGAACCGAAGCCAGTACATGGCACTGCGAATTCTGTTGTAGTCAGGAAGTGCCTCAATTGGACCTGAAGGATAAAAAGACAAAGCACAAATCACACAGAGCCTTTCAAGGCTGGGCCCAGTTTTACTAAAGCAAGATGTCTGTGTCCAGGATTAATTTACACAATCATATTTAGGATTGTATGAGAAACAGTCACACCTAGGTTTTGACTAACCTTCACATGTTGTCATGTTTCACAATTTACCGCTTTTAGCCAACCACATTTAAATTTTGGGAGATTCACAACCACTGCCTGAGTGACTAATTTTACAATACATGTAGATGCACTGCTTGTCTTGAATAACAAACATCTATGGTTCTTTCAACCACTAATTCAGATCACTGCTACAGTTTCTCTCAAATTACTTTTTAAATCTCTAAAGCCTACCTTACACCTAACGACTTTCACGCGATTTTACAGGCGAAGACAAATTTTCAAACTCAGGCTAAAATCACGAGAGTCTTGCTAGAGTCAAGTTGCAGTCGGGTCATCTCGATCGTTAAGTGTAAGGTGGTCAGGACTGAAAGTTTTAGTCAGTCTTTTTCGCGTCGAGGCGTTCCGATAAAATCAAACATGTTTAATTTTATTGCAAGTCGTAAGAGTTGACCCCTGGTTGACCCGAGCAAATACTGTTGGGAACCAATAGGAGAGCTACGAAAAGCCACAAAGGCAAATAGTAAATACAGGAATGTCTGGCGGGTAGACCTCAGAAACTACGGTTCTCCTGAACTGTAGAAAAAAAGAACCTAATGTAGCTGTGGAACGAGCAAGAGTGTTTTACCATTTACTACACGACAAAGACGAAAAGAAAAAAAGTGGACAAATTGGTGAAGCCTTCAAAATCCCAGGTGTGTTTGCTATGCTAAAGCTAACTAAACACTACTGAATGGGGCTATTTAAAGATAATTTTAATCTTAAAAGTTATTGTTTTCCCCAAACAGCTTGAAGAAAATGAGGAGCATGCAGACACACAGGACCAGGAATGCATGGATGTGAAATATATGTTGACAGTATTTTGAGCTCTGATAGCACTGTATTTGTAATGCACGTTACTATATTTAGATTTTGCACTACGTTGTTTTATTGTGCGTTGACTTATTTTTGATACAACGAAAGCTTTAATAAATACACAATATTTGCATTAATTCTATGTAAAACAAAAGCAGATGGGAAATGATCTCAAAAGAATCTAGTTGCAGTCTTTAAATTAGTGACCCTACAAGATCCACAGTCTTTCCAAAATCTTAAGCTTGCGACTAGACTGTGATTAAACAGTCTGTAGATGTGAGATGGTGTCAAGACTTTAGTCTGTTAAAAATCTTTTCAGAATCTTTTCAAAGTCGTTAGGTGTATGGGAGGCTTAAGTCATGTTGAAATTTGGCAAATTTAGTAGAATTTCCATTTAAACTTCAATCAAACCATACATTTGTCTGCCTTTGATAGTGGATCATTAGTAAATCTGCTAATGTTGAATGAATAAGGCAGATTAATTTCAGGTTTAGGGGTCAATTCTTTTGGACCAACGAAGGCCAATCAAATCAAAGCAAAGCACTTAGCTGCCTCTTCAGAAAACATCCAGTTACATATAAAACAATTAAAAGGCAAAAAAACAAGCGTTTATACTTTTGCAACCGTGAAACGTTGCTTTTTGTCAATATTTACTTTCTGGGAGGGGTATTCTACAAAAAAAGATTTTCAAAGTTAGCAGGTTTGAGATTAAGTTACCTGGCCAAACTGAGAAATTATTAGTGGAACACCCCACTGGTGAAGAGTAATCACAGCTAAGGCAACTAAACCATAATTTCATCAAATAAAGGACAGCTAACTCACCAATAGCACTCACGGCAGGGCATTTATCATATATGTATTTTGAGCAAACATCACGCAGCACCTTGGGGGTCACAGCCTGAAAAGTTGAACAAGGATTAAATAAATAAAAATGTTAGGGTCAGTTACTGAACTGTATTAAAAAAAGTGAAAATAGAGTAAAAGTGGATTCATGAAAAAAGTACCAGGTTACTACTGGATAATTGTACCAGTCTAACAGCACACTGGAGCTCACCTCAATCCTGGCATCCCATTCAGCCAATGGGATGCGACGCCCATAGTTGAGAATGTGCCTACCAATGTCATCACAAATCAGTGTAGTACCTGAAAAGAGCAGATAATGATAATGCTGGAATGTGTGTGCATGTGTGCACGGAAAAGAGAAAGCACTTCATTCGTAAACTAATGTTCGACTATTTGCAACAATACATGTGTGTGCAAGGACATCTCACCATTCAGCTGTCCTACTAAACTGGCCTTAAGGGCATTCTTTCCTCTAGCAACATCACTCTCAGTCACTGTAGTGCACAAATTCATCCTGCAGTGTAAAAATATTTTAATTTTAAATAACACAACAAAGTGCAACTTCTGCAATGATACATCCGAAGACATCTAGCAGGCAAATTAAAAGGACAGTACCACTGCTGTTTCTCTGGATAAAATGGAAAAACAATGATAACAGTTCTAAACTTAATTTCTTTACTGACCAAGCATTCTGAGACCAGTGCATCATGTCATCAATCTTATATTTGTCAGTGACAAAGTAGATGCCCATCAAGCCAGTGTCACTGTAGGTGGAGTGGAAAGCCTGGTAACTGTGGCATAATTTGTGCTCTGAAGCCAGACGTGCCAAGCGACTGCTGAGGAGCTAAACATGCATATATTTTGAGTCAGTTGAAGCACATTCTGCACTACAGACAAATAATTCTGTTATTTAAACATCACTTTATGAACAAGGTCTAAATTATGAATTTATGAATCAGGTCAAAATTAAAACCTTCATCAGGTTCATAACAACTACAACTAACCTTGCCACCTCCAAATGTAATGTCATAGCTGCCAATGATGGAATTTGCAACCATTAGAGGCACAATATCTGGACTGGCAGCTCCTGCTCCCTCTACTGCAATAGCAACATGTGCCAGTGGCATGTCATCGTCACGCATCTGGATCTGTAGAATACAGGAACAATCTTAAGTGCATAAGCAACAGAGCAGGGCAAAACCTGTCAAAGTTTGTATTTATTATGGAAGATTAGACACCTCTCGAACACTAAATATTCAATAGGAACTTGAATATTTTGCAGTTAGAACAAAAGATTTTTAAACACGCTACTCACCTCACTACCAGTAAAGCGGCAGCGGGATAGGACAGGTACAGCATCATCCTGGTACTCAAAAGAAACACCACTGAAATGCTGCTTTGCCAGTCCCACCAACTCCTCATGGTTCACACCTATACCACAACAATCAAACTGTTAGAGCTTATCTCTATTAAGGGTCACTGTCTCATTCCAGTGGGGCTTTGGATGAATTCTATTTTTTATAATATACAGCAGTAATGGGTAGAGAAACTGGAAGTACCTCCAGCAGCAGCCAGTACCATGCGAGGAGCCTTGTAGTGGCTGTTGATATATTCCACAAGATCTTGACGAGTTAGAGTCCTTAAGTGTAGAGACACAGTCATAATCAAACCGTCAATTAATTAAAAAACCACCAAGATTTAATGTATAAAAAATGTGGCTACATGCATACCTAGCATTCTGAGAGGGTCCGAATACACTCTGGCTTAGTGCCGTGCCTTGATATGCAGTGGCATGAAGAAAGTCCAGACACACATCCTGTAGACTGCCCTCCACCTCATCCAACTCTCTGAGAATCACCCCCCGCTGCTGCTCAATCTCAGCCTCACTTAGAGCTGAGCTCTGCACCACCTCAGACAACAACTCCACAGCTACAAAGCATACAACATTAATTAGAGTGACAACAATGAGATAAGGAAAGGTGACACTACTGTTCCACTGAGCCTTGAATTCATATTTACAACAGCAGTAAACACTGCTCCGTAAACAAATCCAAGTTATATTTTGTATTTGTACCAATTAATCCTGACAATTTTAACAAATTATAGTCCATACATGTTCATGTATTTGCATTCATGTACAAAAGATACATAAAATATGAACAGCAACTACATTTCAGTGTCTGGTTAATGTCTGCAGAACTAAACCCAACACTACCGCTAGTTTACAAATACAAAATGCAACTGAACATTTAAGTCGCACCTTTTGGTAAGTCTTTAGCAAGGGTCTTCATGTAATATGCAGTGTGCTCACGAGAAGTGTATGCACTAAGATGACCTCCCATAGATTCCACTGCCTGCTCGAGGGCAGACTGAGGGTGCTTCTTTGTGCCCTGAAATTAAGAAAGGGAAAAGAATATAACTGAAAGAATGAGGAGGATGGCGTTAATAGCAAATAATGAAGAAGACAAATTTTGTACCTTGAAAGCCAAGTGCTCCAAGAAGAAACCAGCACCGTTATTTTTCTCAGACTCATATCGGCTACCCACACCAATCCATACACCAACCTTGAAGAGGACAAAATATATTACATGTGGACATATCAGTGTACACAATGTTCTACCAATAAATGAGTATGTACAATTTTCTTGTCAGTTGGTTGGCCTCTTTCTTTAACTATAATAAAATGAAAGTCTTAAGCAGTAATGGAAATCATTTAAAATTATTTACCTCAGCAATAAACTTGTATAACAATATTAGAATACATAAAGTAAAAGGTGAGCATCATTTGTTGTTTTGAATAAATGCTACTGTTATCTTAGACAACATTTTATTCTTACTTTCTTGCTGCACTTGCATAAAACCTGTTAAAATTCCACTACTAGCACAACTAAACGTAATTTAACAAAATACTGATTTGCCTAATACTTATAGGATGTTTACTGCATATGCTTAACTTAAGAAGAGGTTCGAAAAAAGAATTAGGTTAATTGCCTGACAGTTACAAAATCACATGTTGGTTTGTATGTTTCATGTTTGGGAATATAAAAACTCTTTATCACCCAGAATAATAGCTTTAATTCTCTCATCTTCTCAGAGGGTCTAAAACTACTGCAGTGTTTAGTTAATCTGTGCAGCTCACAAGTAATTAATGGTACCATTCTTAAAAGGTACAAAATCCTGAGCTGAGAACTTCTTTTCTGGTGGTGCAGGATAAATAACCATGTTCACTCACAGTGCATGTGGCATGGCCAGTCTCCTCAGAAGCCACTCTAAGTCCATTGTCAAGAGTGGAAAGCTGTGTCTCTGGTGCACCCAGGACACTTTGGGCATAACTCACGGTTGCCTGACTCCTTCTCAGAGAAAGCAGAGCAGGCTAAGGAGACAGAAAAACACACACATATGTAGACACAATACAAGGTTACTTATAGGGATTGCCAACCTCCCCGTTACTGTGTGAACAGCTAATCTTCAAATAATTAGGCATTTGGTTAGACAGCTCGTTATCGTTCCCTACCCATAATGACAATTTTCAATCTAAGGTTAAGAATAAGCTTGTTATATATAGCTTGTATATAGTTCCTCTTTCATGATGATGCACTTTAAGACTAGCATGTAAAGGTGCACTTTAGAAGCTTTATGACCTTTATCATTGCCCTTTCATTGTTATTACAGATGTCCCTTTTAGAACAGATCACTGCTGTCTTTACTCTTTGGTTAACAGGCCTTGCAAAACACACTAATTAATAAGCTTCTTCAAGGACAAACTTTACAATACTTGCAAACCATATGATAGTCAAAATTTGCTATAGACAATACCCGCTCTTGCCTTTATATCAAATTTCAAGTCCCTAAGACAAACATGTCCATTGGCTCATTTCAGTCTTCACTGCACACAATTGGAAAACACTTCAAAAACATTAAAACTGGAATCTTTTCTCAATTCGGAATTTTAAGAAATATATAATGGGAACTGTTATTCATACTTGCACATGTTTATCCATTAACTAACCGCTGATTTTGATAGATTTTTTCACTTAATGCTGATCCTCCCAGCTCTTCACTTGTTGTCTACGTTCAGTGTTTTCTTCTGCCTCAATCAGCATTTGCTGTTTGCTAGGGTACCATTTAAAATACGAATTTGTTCTTAAAGGCTTGCCATATTAACTTAAAGGTTACATAAATTAATTCGTGAGGGTTTCTTGTAAACAAAGAATTGCACAACTGACCACTTAAGTGATACAGCCGTCAAATCAAACGCAGTGACGAATCCATCTCCCTCCTTTAGCTAGTGTTTATGAAAAGATGCATAGCCCGTATTTACGAAACATATAAAGTCTTAATCTGATAAGGGCACAGCTTTCCAAAGCCACATAAGCAATGATCTGGATAATTAAATATTTAACTTCTATAGCCTACTTGCTAGCCAGTTAGCTAGGACATCACCAGAACAAGAAAAGGCTGAATGACCTTGTGAACGCAAAATGTTTCAAATAAACACAAATGCGGTTTTTTCCGAATGAATATAAACGTATGACAAAGTCAATACACTGTTTGTGTTATATGTGTGTACCAGACATGTACTTCTAAACCTACTTCAGGGATTTCTGACCTTCCAGCTTAACTTGGACGAAAAACAAGAGCGCTAACATTAGCTCGTTAGCCTCTAGCCAAGAAGCTAAGCGCTCCGAGGCCGACGGAAGTCATATGAATGACAAACAACTACTGAAGATCAGAACAACCCCATTTAATCTCAGCGTATTTACCCAAACAAACTGAAAGACTAAGTGTAAGTGTAGGGTGAGTTTACTCACGCCGCGAGCTCGGGCGAAGGCTCGACTCACGGCTCCACCGACTCGGCACACGGACGCTGCCATCTTTTCCTGACCAACTGAAGGAGTGGGGTTGCGCATGCGCAGTCGCGTTTCATACAGCCATTCAGTGACTTTAATATAGTAACCAAAAACAGATCCCTGCTAAAATGTTTACCCCAGTAACGAGTGAAATAACCATAACTGTAAATCAGGTCAAAAGATTTCTTATGTCAAAATACCCGTAAAAAACATAGACGAAGATAAGCCAAAGTCATTTAACTTTGTCATTCAGACTTTGTGTGCAATGTGCAAATATACATGCAAGTGCATACATACATGCATAGACAACATATAGAAACATAAATTATACGTTTAGATAGATAGATAGATAGAAACAATATTGCACATCATGGTGGCATTACTGCAATGTTTTAATAACATAAAAGAGTTCTTAATTATTGTGAAATAAAACTTTAATTCATTATATAAAAACTGTTGAAAATCAACATGCTGACATGAAATACAGTGCCGTCTCACATGGAAGTGCTCGGATCGCCCCCTGCTGGTTGCATTTAAAACACAGCTTAACAATGAACACAAGGTGATGTATGTAAAAGGTTGTAGGATGCCAAGTCACTCATATTCAACTTTATTGGACAACTCATATTCAACTTTATTGGACAGTGTCATTGACCCAATTTATTTACAGTAAAAGACAGAAATACTGTTTTAAGTTTCAACAAAACACTGTTATGAAAATTGGGACAGCAGTGGTCCAGTTGTTAAGGATCTGGAAGGTTGCCAGTTCAATCCTCAGGCAGGTCATGACTGAAGTGCCTTTGAGAAAGACACCTAACCCCCAACCTATCTCCAGGCTAGTGTGTGTTTGACTGCACAACTGGGTTAAATGTGGAGGTCAAATTCTGTTGTGGGCAATCACATTTGCAAAGTTTAATCTAATCTAATCCCACTCGCACCTATCCCAACAAGCAGCACCATCAAGCCATGGAACTTGTAGTTGAGTTGTACTGTTATTTTCACTTACATTTTTAAGTAAAATGTTGATATTATACAGCATTTGTAATCTGTGGGGTTTGTTACATCTCAGTATCGATCATAGGATATGAAGCTTGAAGTTTTGAGAAGACAGTAAAGCAATCCAGATCCTGTAGCCAACAGAAAAGCATTTAAAGAACAGATTTTGAATTCAATGTGACTAAAATGTACCAGAGATAATGTGAATTAATTTCCCAAAATATATTTAACTATGTTCTGGAAATTTGAAAATGCTCTGAAAAAATCGTATCAACTTTATACATAAGCATATATCAACTCAAAAACATACACAGTACTCATACTTCTGTGTACTATTTAAGTTAATAAAAAGCTACTTTCAATGTTCTGAATATATTTATGTAATTTATACTTTTTATATGAAAGATGGTATTAATACCAGTGTTTTTTCACTATTAGGCATTATGATTGTCTTTGTAGTGCAATAATGGATCATATTAAAGCACAGTACTTTGTTAAACACAAAGACTTAATCAATACTGCTTTATTTTATATATGAGGTATCCTTGTTATACAAGTATGTATAAAGTGAGGCTGTATATCAGTGTTTTCAGCCCTCAGACCTTATGAGTCATTCTTCCAGCACAGTTGGTTGGGAAAACCTTGTTGTGACTGTGCTGTGATAAGTTATGAAAGCGAATGCTGGAGTATGGGACCATAGGGCTGGATGCTGGGAGAGTGGGCTCTCTCTCTGGCTCCTGAAAGCTAATGAAGCCCAGCGATAGCACAGGGCCACGGTGGCCCTCTGCTGATGGACGGGCTTGCCTTGATCTTGGTTTCAGAGTTGCAAGGCCACAGTGCAATGACCTTCTTGAGGAGGCCTCAAGAGAGGAAATTGGCATTTGAGAGGACAGCTGAGGCATGTCAGCTCCAAGGCTGGATCGCTGGAATTTCCAGGATGCTGCAAGAGGACCCGTACGCTCAGACACAGGCTTTATGCCACTTAAAGTCAACTCTCGAACTACTGTCTTCATCCAGCGTTTAGGTGGCGGTTTGGATTTTTCAGCTGTAGTTTCATTTTCTTTGCCTGGGGGACGATGCCTAGAAGCAACACACCCTGAATATGTGACACATAACTCAGATAGACTTGAGGGTTTAGGATGGGGAGGGCGGGGTCGTTTGATGCGAGAGCCTTCAATAAGGAGGCTGACGCCAACATACTGTGGCACTTCAACTGCAGCCTAAATAGACACAGAGACAAAGAGAAACATAGTGAGAGCAGCCAACAGCACTGAAAGGAAGTAGACAAACTTATCAATGTAAACACAAAGGCAAGGTAAGGCCAGTTTATTTATATAACACCTTTCTTACACCACAGTCATTCAAAGTGCTTTACACATTAAGAAATACAAAGATAAAACAGTAGAATTAAGAGAAACAAAAAGAAAATTAGTTGAGCAAATTAAAAAAATGAACAAACATGATCAAACAACAGACTTAAAGCAGAAATCATTTAAAATAAACTAGTATAGTGGTGCCATTACAGAATAATAATAATAATAATAAGTTGAACTTATATAGCGCCTTTCTCAAACCCAAAGACGCTTAAAGTGTGAAGAGAACAGTGTTTTATATGGAGTTGAAAGCTTAAAGTGCTGTTGTCACTAGAGGTGTAAAATGTGTAAATAAATTATAATATTATTAATTAAACTAAGCACTAATTTGCCAAATTATTATTTTTAAAATTTTGTTAAAATTAGTAAAAATTTACAAATGTGAAATCATGAAATTCATACCCAGGAGCGGTATGGGTGTGCTCACTGACCCCTATAGTGTGTCAATCAGGGGCGTAGCAGCAAATTCGGTGCCCTGTACACTCTCAATGTCAGTGGGCCCCTATAAATGAATAAAACCATTTTGGGCCTCCAAGAGGGGGCCCCCAGAATGTCCAATATGTTGAGAGGACTGTGACTAAAGTTCATTCCCTCAGTTGATGTTATCAATATATTTGAAATATGAATTAATAAATAATTATTTTGAGGGCCCAATTCATTCGAAAAAAATAAAAAATAAATAAAAAATTCAGGATTTTTATGGGCCCCTCTCCCTACTCGGGCCCTGGGTAGTCAGGTCCACTTTTCCCCCCACTACCACGCCCATGGTGTCAATATATGTGTTCACTGCACAGATGGGATAAATGCAGAGGTTAAATAACTCTTATGTTGTCAATTCCAAAGTAATTTTCTACAGATACCCTTATTACATTTATATAACCAGTGAAATTGTAAAATTGACTTGAAACTGTACCAAAAGAATTGAAAGTAAAATGAATTGAACATATGAAACATCATGATGCATATTCATTTCCTAAACAAATGTAACTAAATCAAATGGATATGTCTTCATATACAAACCGGATTCCAAAAAAGTTGGGACACTAAACAAATTGTAAATAAAAACTGAATGCAATGATGTGGAGGTGCCAACATCTAATAT